>CATKHJ010149305.1:0-17458 GCA_949750685.1 Vernicia montana | reverse complement strand
TTATATTACTAATTTTTCATTAATACAAATTTAATGAAGCTAATATTTAAGTAAATTATATAAATATCAATAGTTATATTAAATTGAATTGAGGTATATACATTTATAATTATAGATTTATAATTCATCTAATTTTTTTTTTATATATAATCTTAATATAATTTAATAATTAGTATAATGTCATGTATAATCTTATAATTTTTGTGTTATCTTTACATTATTCAATTATTACTACTTATATATTATAAATATAAAACTAAAAAATTTCGGTTATTTCGGTCCAATTCAATTCGGTACAGTTCGGTTCAATTCGGTCCGGTTCTCGATCCGGATATACCTTAATATCCAGAACCGTACCAGAACATTTCACTCGATCTAGTTCGGTTCGGGGAAAGTCAAAAAGTCAACGGTTTGGTCCGATTCTGAATATTTTTGGTCCGGTTATTCGGTTTAATTCGGAACTTTTAATATCCATGTTCAGCCTTACTTAAGACTATATAAGCTCCAAAATTTATAAGATGGTATCAAAGCGAGAAAATTATCCATGCACCTACCCCTGTTCTATCATAATTGGGACTGAGATTTCAATTTCTCTTTCAATTTTCGTTATATTCCGAGTTTAGTTTAATTTCATTTCTTGCCCCGTGGTGGGTTTCTTTCAATTATCTTTTGCCCATGATGGGTTTTTAAATTTATTTTTTGGCCCTGTGGTGGGTTTCTTTCAATTGTTTTTCGTCCGGTGATGAGCTTTCAAATTTGTTTCTTCGCCCGTGTTGGGCTTTCAATTGTATCAAATTTCTATCATAAATTTGCAAATGTAAACTAGACTTAATAAAAAATTATCTTGATCCAGTTGTCACTTGAGGAGAGTGTTAAAATATAAATCTCACATGAATTAAATATAAGATATTGAACGGACTTATATATAATTGGGTTCTCCAATCTCTATAGCTAACTTTTGAAGTTGGCACTCTCAAAACTTTATAAACTCCAATATTTGTAAGACACAATAATCAGTAACATAGTTTTTTTTTTTTTTTTTTTTTTTTGGCCAAAGAGTCAGGAACATAGTTCAAGATACCCTCTCTTAACCTCCCATGATGGAAGTTTAAATGGTAGTATTAACTATAATCAGTTTAGTTTTGTAAATGAGTCAAATTATTCAAACTCAATCTATAAAATATCCAAAATAAATTTCAATTTTAACTTACTAAAGCTTGAATTCGAGTATATTAAATAATAAATCAACTAAGCTAAGTTATTTGAATATTATTACTTTACTAAAGTGAGCCTTACACCTAATTAAATAATTAGTTTTTATATAAATTTAATTATGTTTTATTAAATATTAAATGTTAAAATTCGACTTACTCGGATTATCTAACTTTGAGTTGATCTAAACTGAATTAAGTTTAAATATTTTGTGAGTCGATTGAGCCTGAATAATTCAATTCATTTATACATCTAGTAATCAAACTAAATTGAGTTAAATTTGAATATTTTAAGTATTCTTTTGAACTTAGTTGAAACCTAAAATTTAAAATTTAATCAAATTTCGAGTTTTAATTATTTTAATTAAGTAAAATTTGAATAATGCATTATATCGATTGGATATGGATTACATATGAGACCTATCCATAGGCCGGGCTGAGCCGAGTCTAAACTGGTTGATAACAGGACGTGAGCTTAATTGAGTCCGACCCGATCTGACTCTTCGAGCTTGGTCATATGAACAAAGCCCACACAAATTTTTATTTATATGGTCAAGATCTGCACAAATCCGTCTAAATTTAATTTTTTCTCAAATATAAATAAAAACAATAATTATAAATTATACCTAAAATAAAGTATAATCTATAGATTATACTCATGTAATGTTAGTTAAATTATTTTCTATTCAGAATTATTAATTATATATTAAGATATTTAATTTTATTATATGTAAATGTAATCTTTAGAAATAATAAATATTATATTATATTATATAATAATGTAGATCGGACTAGGTCAGGCTCGGACTTTTAACAACAAAATCAAGATTCGATCCGTTTAAAAAATATACTTCTTCCTTTGTTCAAAACCCGAATATCGAGCCTTATTTTTTTTGTCCAAATCCTTTCATTTTTCAAATGAACCTTTAGACTTGAACGGGTAGCCATGCCCTTTAACAGCTCTATCGACATCCAGTTTATGCGGGACTTGTTAAATTTTTAATATAGATTTGGAAGAACTAATCTTAAAAGTTAATTTGTTAAAGTTGGGGAGTCCATTTCTATATTAATCACTTAATATATTTGTATTTAATCAATGTGAGACATTTTCTCATATTATATATTCTTAATAGCCCCCTTAAGTGGCAATTAGGCGAATACAATTTTTTATTAAATCCAATTGACACTTGCAAATTTATGAAATAGACTGAGCCAAGAGAGAATTTAAAGCCTAAGGGACACCCCATACCAGGCGAAAGAATTGAAAGTCCGAGGAAAATCCATACCAGATAAAGAACAAATTTGAAAGTCCATTATCGGGCGAAAGATAATTGAAAGAAACCCATCACGGGGTAAAAATTGAAATCAAATTAAACCCGAAATATACCGAAAATTAAAAGAGAAATTGAAATCTCAGTCCAAATTATGATATAACAAGAGGAGTTTCAAAAATCGATTAAGCTCTGATACCATGTTAAATTTTTAATATAAATTTATGAGAACCAACCTTAAAAGTTAACTTGTTAAGGTTGAAAAGTCCATTTTTATATTAATCACTTAATATATTTGTATTTAATTAATGTGGGACATTTTTCCATATTATATATTCTTAACAGGACTTAAGGATGTAATGTTTGGTGCCACGATATACTCAATTCATACATTTTTGGTGCCACGATAGACCCTTATTTATAGTAAGAATGATTAATACCTGTGGTACAAAATGTCCCATATAAATCCAGATTTTGCCTATATTCTGCTAGAAACAGATAGAGAGTGGCTATTATTAAAAAAAATGTTGACATCAAACCATTGCCATAAGCTTAAAACTTGCAGGAACAATGACTATACGTATCGAAGATGCTCTTTTTCTTTTGACAATTTTAAAATCAAAATAATAATAATAATAACACCTCTATTAACATTTTTATCTATATGAACCTAAAATTGCAATAATCCCATTATAATAACTCCAAAACTTTCCTCCCCCAAAAAAATTATTACATCTAATTATAAACTTTTTTGCAAGAAATAAAATTAATTAGTATAGTCCATAAATAGACATGTGTCAAAGGAGAAAATTATCAATTGAATCAGCTAAGAAACCCAAAGGACAATTAATTGTCAGCTAAAGGAAAAACAACAAGTGTTAAGTACATTATTCAATGCATAGTATCTAAAGTCCAAAACCGATGTGGGATTTGGATATATATGCCAATGCAATAATCCAAATGCTTTTTATGATGCACTAAGACATGCAAAGAGAGAACCGGTTTGTATTAGGTAGAAGGTAATATATATGTCGGATGGTGGTTTAGTGTTGCCCTCTCATAGGGTACCCCACAGTGTCTGGTGCCCTTTTCTAATTCTATTTGAGAAGGACCACAAAAGAGCAATATTTGCCTTGATATCATCTACGTTGATTAGACTATATACCTATACAGAACATATAAGATGAAAATTATACATTCCAATGGAGCCATTGCTAGCTAGTGGAGATTTATGAAGCATCCACTAGAATTAATTAGTTGATCAGTTAATGATGAAATTTAAATATGTATTTCACAATTGAAATTATTAACATATGTGCTTAGCATTAGAGTTTGATTTATAAGATCGAGCTCCTTTATAAGAAAAAATAATTTCTTTGGCATGATATTTAACTTTGATATAGAATTTATATATATAATAAGTTTTTTAGAGAAATAATTAACCTATTATAAATTGATATAAAAAAAAATACTTTGCAAGTGCACTATGGTTAATTGACTTAATTCAGTGCCAATCAATATATAATTAATCTCAAATATTTGCTCCAAATAAACCTCACCTCTCTTTTGTAGATTTAATCCGTATTGTATAAATTAAATACACTTTTAACATTTTCTATCTTTGAAAATTTTCAATATATATCATCATGGTATTAAATTAAGTTTCATGCTTATATAGACTCAATCTCAAAACTCTAGTTTTGCATTTGAATTGACAGTGTTGTCTAGAAGTGTGTAAATGGTCAGTTTGGTTTAAAATCAAACCGAACCGAAATAATCGTGATGAAGCTGATTCCAAATGAGGTGGAATAATTCAATCTTGCTTGAATTGAAATTGAGTTGATGCGACCTGTAATAAGAAACAAGAGTCAGGTGAGTTAGGCCTGGTGCCTAGCAAAGCCACCACTTCGACAGTCAAGTTAGTTGAATGACTCGATTTAGAAGACTGAGGACAATATTTTGTATTGCTTGTGTATATGTATATGTACTTAGGAAGGTTGATTTCTTGAGGTATTTATAAGACATGAGTCCTTACATTAATTGAATATGAATCTCTTTAACCAGTTCGGAGTAGGATGTCAATTTGCATGTTTTAGTTTCAGACTAGGAATCGAACTAGATGACCCTGGTGACTTTGTCTCACTAGTCTTTGGGCATTTAAGCATATTGGATTGGGTCGAGCCCATGGTTCAGTTCGGTATATTTTGTCCCTTATCAAATCGAAATTGAATTTTTATCAAATTGAACCGAACTGAATTTAGATTAATTCTCACAAGCGATTCCCTTAATCAATCAAAGATAAATTATAAATAAATCAAATTATTACATCTAAAACCCTAGATAAAAATTCAGTTACTCATGATTAGAAAAGAAGACAAAGAATTAATTGAATAGAAAATAAACATTCCAAACAAAATATTTGAAATAGAGAACAAAGTTTACAAAAACTCTAGCTAAAAAAAGAGAGAAGTCCAAAATCTTGAATCTTCCTCCAAGCTTGTGAATCTTCAACTTCCTTGCAAAAACTTTCAAGAAATCTAATTATAATCTAAGAGAAATCTAAAACTATGGGAAAATTGGAGATTGGGGAGTATTTCCCTCTCTTTCCCCTTACAAAAATTAATAGAAAGCTTATTTATATATAGACATCACAAAACTTAGGTTTAAGCAAGTTTAGAAGTCCTTAGAAACCTAGAAAATTTGAAGTACAAAAATACCCTTCAAGTTGTGCACAAACAAGATGAAATTTCACAAAAGAAATAATTCTCGTGCAGGCCATCAGAGGTGCACGGTCGTGCATCACCTTCTTTGAACGGCCATGCATAATTTCCTTCTACTTGGCATCAAATAAATTTCAAACAACCCAAAAAAAAATGGCATGACCACAGCCATACAAGTGTGAATGAGCCTATTTTGCACTTTTCGATCCGTTTTCGCTTTTGATTTTTTCCTAATAACTTCTGAACTTCCTAATTACTTGAAATTGTATTAAAAACTTTCAAAAAACCTAAGAAAATATGAAACAAACTAATCACAAAGAAATTGTTGCACTTTAAATAAGCATATACACACTTAATATCTTTAAATGCATCTATAAAAAGATATTAACTAGAATTACAAATCTCAAAAGCATGTTTATACAAACAATCTCCACTAATAGAATTCATAAATCAAGAGAGATCATTAGGTTTTTATTAGGCTTGTAATATGGTCACAAAAAGGTAATTGGCTAAACAAAGAATAAGCTAAATGAGCTAAAATTAAGATAATTATGCCAAGTAAAAGAAAATTAAAAGCTTTTGTTAGGGAAATCAAAGTTATAAGCGCAGTGATAAGAAAAGAGAAAAGTAACACAAACAAATTTTACGTGGTTTTGTCTTTCAATAAACCTACATCCATGATTCCTCAAAGGGATAATCCACTAAAGCATCATATTACAATTTTTGAATGAACAAAATTGCAAATCCTCTCATAATATTATCATAAAGGCACTCTATACATGCACTTTGTGGCATACCACTCAACAAGCATTGCTACTATAACTCTACCACAACATTGGGCCAAAAGCCAAAAAACTCTCTTATAATACTCCTATTTATAATGTTACTCACTAAGAATTCTCACTCAACTAAGAATAACATTAAAATAAGAATTCTACTCTACATAGGAAATAATTCTCTACTCAATTGAGAAATATTTCTCACATACGAAATAGGAAAAAATGTCTCCACCAAGTCCCATTAGGATTTTGAGTCACAATCTTAACAAACTCCACCTTGACTAAAAAATCTTTTAATTATGCAATCTTGAAATCTTTAAGAATCTTCATTTATCAAACCTTCATGTTAGAGTTCCACCTCAATCAAAACTTTTTATACATTTTTTACCAAGTGCAACTCATTATCATTGTAATCCAAGCTAATCACATCAGTTGAGAAATCATCATCATCATCATCAATTTTCAACATGCCCTTCATCTTCTCTTGTAACTTCTTTAAATTCTTCTAGTCTTCTTTCTTACCTTAATCTTCTCATCTTTTCTTACCTTGATTCCTCCATCATTCTCAATGACTTCAAATTATAGTTTTTTTTCACTCTTCATCATCTTCTTAATTTACAAATCTCAACTTCAATATTTTTCTCTTTTCTAAAATAACTCTTGAATCCCATAACAAGAACCAACAATTCTGATACTACTTGTTAGGGAAATCAAAGTTATAAGCACAACGATAAGAAAAAAGAAAAAAATAACACAAATAAATTTAACGTGGTTCAGTCTCTCAATAGACCTATATCCACAGTCCCTCGAAGGGATAATTTACTACATCATCATATTACAATTTTTGGACAAACAAAATTGTAAATCCTCTTATAATATCATCACAAAGACACTCTACCCATGCATTTTGTGATACACCGCTCAATAATCATTGCTACTATAATTCTACCACAATATATTGGACCAAATTAAAAAAATATCTTCTATATAATACTCCTATTAATTTATAATGTTACTCACTAAAAATTATCACTCAACTAGAAATAACATTAAAATAAGAATTCTATTATATATAGGAAATAATCCTCCACTCAATTGAGGAATATTTCTCACATAAAAAATAGGAAGAAAGGTTTCCTCCAAGTCCCATTAGGATTTTGAGTCACAGTCCTAACAGCTTTTTAATTCATCATCACAAATAGAGAGAATTTGTCAAAGTAGAATCACTTCCTTTCAAACACCATCTTCTTCAAGATTTTCTTCTTTTAAGCTTTCAATCAAAGAGTTCACAAAATTTCCCTTTGAATCTCAAAACTCTTCAACTTTTTATCACCAACACAATAACAAAGTTAAGCAAGAATTAATATTTTTTTTTTCTTTTTTACTCAATTTTCTTGCTTTCCCTCAAACTTTATTTTTAAGCATAATGGTGATTTCAATTTAGAAAGAATAGCACCCTTCCTTAAGAAAACCCCTTTTCAACAAAAGTTTCAAAATTCCCCTTTCCATTACTCAAATAAGCATTTTAAAAAAATTTAAACTTAACATTATTATCTAACAAACAAGGTAAAGGAAAATAATTAAGGTTATTAAATAAAAGAAAAGAAAGCTAAAATTTTATACAAGGCACAAATGGGTAAACTAGGGGTAAAATTAGAACAAGTGTAGATAAAGGTAATGAGACTAAACAAATAATGCCTAAATCATGTCTCTCTCTCAAAGTAAATTTAAATTTCACCTCAAAAGTTCACAAAAACATATTCTAAGATAGGTGAGGTAAATGAAGATAAAAATTATGTAGAAGCCTTTTCTAAGTAAGTCTACACAATTTTCATGCAATCAACTCAATGCAAAGCTCATAAAAAAACACAATCTCAATAAAAGTTAATTTCTTACCCAAAATAGTTGCTCAACCTGAAATACAAATAAATCATCCATAAACATCAATTATAGTCTATCCTTAGCCTCCACCAAATTATTCAATACAAGCATATTTATCAATAAAAGAATAAAATTTTAAAATTTATCTATCAAAATACAAAAAAAAAAAATTAAATAACTAAAAAAAAAAAAAACTAATTATCCCTTAAACTTGCAATTGACATTATCCTCAATGTTACAGAGACAAATCAAAAGAAAAATGAACATGAAAGATGCACTCCATTTTGAAAAAAAAGTGGATTCCAAATTGCAAGCGTGAGGTGTATTCCACTTCCTTGCACTCTCTAAAACATTAAGAAATAATATTAAAGCAAACATGGGAAATTAGACACACATATAAAAGAAAAATAAGAACAAGTTAAAAACTAAAGTAATTAAAAATAAAAATAAAAAAACTAAAGTTTAGAACATGGGTTGCCTCCCAAGAAATGCTTGTTTATAGTAAATACCTTGACTACGACTAAGTCTTTATCAAGGAGGATAATATACAAAATACATCATCTCGATACTTGTATAAAAATAGACCTTTGCCAATTTGAATGAATCTAGCCATCTTGATTTGAGTCTGCATGGAAAAAGCTTAAGACGAGAATTATTCAACAGATTACAAAGAAGCTTATAATTTCCAAAAGCTTTCCAATGAACTATTTTCCTTGCTCTAAATCTTCTCAAGAAAATAAGATAGGAAAGTAGCTAGCAATTTTGACTCAAGAGTTAGTGTTTGTCAATTGAAAGTGGTGAATGTTGCTTCCCTTTTTCCAAATCCTCAAATAGATACTTCTTTTGAATTGGTACACACAATGTAGTTTTCAAAAACTGTGTAGTTATTGCAAACTTTTCATTATCTTATTATGTTGTAATGTGCACTAAATAATCTTTTAGAAGTTCATTTGGATATTCTTTTTCAAATACCTCTTTATTCAACTCATCAATTGCAACCACTTCGCATATATTATATATGAGAGAAGGACATTTGATAGCCTTGGGAAATTGAGCTAATTGAGCTCAACTTCCTTTTTTTTATTTTGCTTGCTTGAAGTATCTTCTTGATCAATCACCTCTTACACATCACTACACAAAGTAATTGCCATACATTGCTTTATAGGATGTACTTCAGTTTGGCTCGGCAAGTTTGTATGGCTTATAATATTTAATGAGCTAGGCAATTGTCCTATTTTTACCTTTAAATTTGTATTGTGGCTAGCTATTTGATCCATCCCATCTTCTAATTGTTCAAACCGCTCTTCCATATTCTCAAACCACTCATAATTAGTTTTGATGAATCTTTTCAATGTTGCTTCCAATGAAGACTTGCTCTTTTGGGGAGGTGCATGATCTTGATTGCTAACTTGAAAATCATGTTGATAAGGATACTATGAATTATTGCTTTGATTGCATTGGTTTCCCCACGATAGGTTTGAATGATCACTCCACCCTAGGTTGTTTATATTGGAATATGGATAATTCTCATGCCTATTATAACTTAGAAAAAATTATGTTTGTTCTACATATTTGCACTCATAATTCAAGTGATTATCTCCACACAAATTACAACTTAAAGATGGGTTAAATATATTATTAGCATTAACCTGATCAAATTACTTAACCAAAGTATCAAACTTAGCATTTAACTTACTAAAATCATCCTCATCATACATACTTGTGACTCTATTGGGCATTTCCCTCTCATTGCACCATTGATAATTATTGAAAGACATCTTTTTCCTATTTTCTCAATAATAACCTACAAAATAACAAACAAAAATACAAAATAAAAATAAAATAATAAAGAAAATAATAAAGAAAATCTTTAGTATTGATATTGACAAAGTCGCATTTCCCTGCAACAGCGCAAAAAACTTATTACAATAAATCTGCAAATACACAAATCGTTAATAAGTAATATAGTAGTGAATAGAGTGTCGATCTCACGAGGAAGAGTTGTCAAGTACCAAAATTAGAACTTTCCTTATTATTTAGAGAATTGAATATTAAGAGAATTATTTAAACTAAAATTAAACTAAACTAACACTAGAATATGAAAATTAATTGAATTGAATTTAAAACAATGATATGAAAAGTCTAAGATTTAGATTTCATTAATTGACTACCTATTAATTATCTCTAATTGAATTGATTGGATTTAATCTTATTAAAATTAATTATTAGATTTTCTTAAATTATATGATATTCTCTCTTAAGATATAATACATGTATTTATGCTAACCTTATGTCTACTCGTAATCATAAGAAATTAACACAAACCCATTAAGTTTTATGAAAAATCCATTAAGTTTTATGGAATTCTTATAACAATCACAGATGAGTGTTCTTATCTCTAAGCAATACATACTTAATGTCTTAATGTCTTAATGAACTAGTATTATACTTTCACTTTCGTTACTTCACACAATATTTTAAACATGCAAATAGTGATTGATTATTTATAATAATTAAGCCCTAAGACAATAAATTAAGTCTCACAAGCAATTCTGTTAATTAATCAAAGATAAATTATAGATAAATCAAAGGATTACATCTAAAATTCTAGATAAGAATTTAGTTACTCATGATTAGAAAAGAAGACAGAATTAATTGAATAGAAAATAAACATCCCAAACAAAGTATTTGAAATAGAGAATAAAGTTTAGAAAAACTTTAACAAAAAGAAGAGAGAAGTCCAAAATCTTGAATCTTCCTCCAAACTTGTGAATCTTCAACTTTCTTTACAAAAGCCTTTAGAAAATCTAAATCTAATCTAAGAGAAATCTAAAACTATGGAAGAATTGGATATTGGGAAGTATCTCCCTCTCTCTCCCCTTACAAAAATTAATAGAAAGTTTATCTATATATAAACATCACAAAACTTAGGTTTAAGTAAGTTTAGAAGTCCTTAGAAACCTAGAAAATTTGAAGTATAAAAATACCCTTCAAGTTGTGCACAAACAAGATGAAATTTTGCAGAAGAAATAATTCTTGAGCAGGCCATCAGAGGTGCACTTCCGTGCATCACCTTCCTTGAACGGCCATGCATAATTTCCTTCGACTGCAAGGCCATGTAAGTCTGAATAGGGGTGAGCATTATTCGGTTAAAATTGAATAATCGAACCGAACCAAACCGAATAAGCAATTCATTTCGGTTTTAAAAATATTCAGTTCAATTTCGTTTTCAAAATAAAAAATTTCGGTTATTTATATTCAGTTTTCAGTACAAAAAAATCGAATAGACCGAATCGAACTGAAATTTATTAAAATAAATTTATTTTTATATTTAAACAACTTGCTTTTTTATTAAAATAATATAAAATTTTTATATATAACTTTTAAAATAATCAATAAATTTTATTTAATTATTTAAAAAAATAATTTAGAATGAGATCCTTTTAAATTAAAATGTGTTTCAAATTTATTTTAATAATTAAATAAAAAGTATTGATTATATTGAAAATTATACTTAAAAATATATATGATTTTAAATTATTTCAAATCAATCTTAATATCAAAGTATATTTGTAAATTTAATTTAATAAAAGTGTATATCTAATTTGATTATAAATTCAAAATTTTAGTCTCCTTTCAATATTTCTTTCTTAAATAAAATATTAATATGAAAATGGTAAATATGATAAATTTCAAATTTTAAGTTATAATAAAAAAAATTTCAAAATTAAAAGCGTTAGTAATTCAATTAACATATTATTTGATAATTATGAAAAATAAATTATATGACTTTATAAACAAAATAATATTTTTAATTCTATTTTGAATTAATTATATATTTTTAATATTAAATTGTAAAATGTTGAAGTATTGATCGAATGAAATTGAAAAAATAAATTGTCAAAATTAATAATCCTTTTCAATTATAGTTTTTTTTTTCTGTTTTAAAAAATTAGGAGAAAAAAATTAAAAAAACTAAAAATCGAACCGAACCAAACTGATTTTTTCAGTTAGATTCAATTTGATTTTACATATAATTTGGTCAGTTTGATTTTTAATATTAAAAATTTTGGTTTGTTTGGTTTGATTGGTTCGGTTCGAAAACCGAACCGCAACCGCTCGCCCCTAGGTCTGAATAAGCCTATTTTGCACTTTTCGATTCGTTTTCGCTTTCGATTTCTTCCGAATAACTTTCAAACTTCCTAATTACTTGAAATTGCATTAAAAAACTTCCAAAATTTTTTTAAAAAAATATGAAACAAATTAGAAAAAGTAAAAGTTTAACAAAATAAAAAAAATCAAAACATAAACAAAAAATTAGATAGATTAATCTTAACAATTATTTTTAATATTAATAACATATTTTATACTCATCAGTAACTCTAAAAAGAAAAAAGAATAAATAAGTATAAATTTCAAAGAAAGAATGATGATTATTATCAAGATATTATGGTGTGGAACTAACGAAGGGGACCATCTGGAGGCCTTTTTCTGGTCCCGTGAATACAATTATATATTCATTTCAATAGGGGAAAAAAAAAGACTTTTTCTAACGAGCTTTTACTCTCAATTTCTCATTAAAAAAAATAATTAGAAGGGTTGTTAATTATTAATTAATTATCTAATTTGTTTATTTTCTATTAAGTGTGTGTATGCAGTTAAATTACCTTCCTCAAACTGTATTTATTTTATTTAAAACTTAGAAAATCAAAGTTTGGAAAAAGTTATATTTTTTAATTTTTGTCAAATCATGATTTATAAAATTAAATGTAATTAAAATTTTTTAAAATTTTTAAAAAAATGCTAAAAAACAATTTTAAATTCAATCTCAAACTAATCTTAAATTTTCCTAACGTGAAAAGTACATTTCATACCGATAAGACTTTAATTCAATAATATTAAAATCGTCTCTAAAATTATCAATTCTCAAGTTGGAATCTAGTGAATTATGTGAGAAAATCATAATTTGGAAAAAGTTATATTTTTTAGTTTTTGTCAAATCATGATTTACAAAATTAAATGTAATTAAAAAAAATTAAAAATAAAGAAAATGCTAAAAAGCAATTGATCTTAAATTTTCTTAATATAAAAAATACATTTCATACCGAAAAGACTTTAACTCAATAATATTGAAATCGTCTTCAAAATTATTATCAATTATGGAGTTGGAATCCTGTGAATTATGTGATGCATCGATTGCACATCGTGAGAAAAGCAAAACACAAGTTGCAAAAGTAGAGAAGGAATTTTATTTGAGGTAGAAATGTGGATATATATACTTTCCCATAATTAATGGCCATCTATCTCTTTCCTATGTCGTCTTCCATCTATTTCAATTGACTTATAGTCTTTTTTTAAGACTTTGGTATCATAAGTAAATTATATATATATATATATATATATATAAAATGCATGGAGCCAAGGCTTCACATACAAATGAGTAATGACAGTCGATTTTATTAATATTTAAAAATTCTTTATAAATATATTTAAAATTTTATAATTGAAAATCCGTGGAAAGTGAGAACAAAATTTCTAATTCAAACAGTAAATCCTTGCAATGAAGAGCCTAGGCCATCTCCAACCACAAATTCTATATTTGATGCAATTTCCATACTAAAATGTTGCAATTTCAATATCAACTACTATTCTATCTCTAACTTATCATACAAAAAAAAATATTTCTTAGAATATTCTTTTTTTCTTTCTTCTATTTTAATTCTCAAAATTTAAATTAGATCCCTACTTATTTTTTAAATAGTAATTAATATTAAAAGTAATATTTAATTACATAATCAACATTTAAAAATTAATTATTTAATCAATTTTTGTCTCATATATTTAACATTTTATTGTTAAAATACTTAAAAATTTAACTTAAATTTAAAACAAATTATAGACAAATTTTAATTTAAATTAAAAAAAATTAATATATGTTACTGTTATTTTATTTTAAACTATTCTACATCTCAAATTATATTTTTAATATATATATAACTATTATTATTAATTTTAAAAATAAAATTGTCATATATTCTTTGCACCAAATTTGGTGCAAAGAATAGAGTTCAGTTGAAGGACATTTTACACCAAAATAGTGTTTAGAGTCCGGTTGGAATTGCCCTTAACAACGGGTAACTAATAAGAAGTAGAATTTTTATTTTTTTTTATCAGTATTCACATTGCACATTCAAATTATATTGCCATATAAATTAAAAAGAAAATAACAACTGCTATCACTGTCAAATAGCCAATTTTTCCATATATATATATATAAAAAAAAAAGGAATGGTTAATTAAATACATTTATTCGACTTTTTTTTCTATAATAAAATGATAATATTGTTGTTCATATAATATTTTTAAATCAATAAATAATCATAGTTATTAATTGAGAAGATGAAATATATTTATTTCATGTGAGAGAAGTTTACTTGAATTCAATTTAAAATGATAATTACTCAGTACTTTAAAAGTTAAGTTTAATTCATATACTCCATCATAAGGAAATAATTTCTATTGCACCAAATAATTAGTTCTATTCACACATTTTGTTAGGTTGGTAATTAAAGTGATAGATCTATAAAATTTATTTATATGATAAGATTTATTTATTAATATAAAAAAGAAGGGCTGAAAGCCTAATTAATTACATAGCACATAAACTTGAGTAAACTACCCACAAATATTATGTATATTATATAGCATATTTAATCAATGCTGCAAATACTTTGAGAGGGTGTATCCATATAATGGACTTTACACATATATATATATGATAAGATTTATTTGATGTGAATGAAGTTCAATTAGATGAATCCAAACAAAGATAATCTATAACTACTCAATACTATAACAGTCCGTTTGATATACAAAATTACTTAACTAAACCGCAGTATTAGTAAATAATATTACGTTTAGTACATATAATTCATGTTGATATTAATAATTCCAAAGGTTTAACTAATCCATGAGATAGGTGTTACCTAAAATTTAGTCCCCCATATCTTTAATAATCTCTATCTAGTGAAATTACTAATCTCGTTATTTATAACATTTTATTTCCTAAAATAACCTCACTTTTTATTCAATTTATTAATCTATCCTACTAAATATAGGATTACAGAAGTAGAGATTACTTAATATTATAAATTAAAATTTTTTATACCGAACAATATTTAAGATAAGTAATCATATAGTTTAACAAAGCCTAAGATTCAAATTAATTTTAAAAATTACAAATCTATGAACCGAATCCACTGCAGCGTGTGGGTGTGTGGCTCTATCAACTATCATCTTTACACTTATCAATTAATATCATTATTTAATTGCAGCCAAACATCCATTAAAACTAGCTATGAAGGGTTTGATTTGAAGCCTCCTTCCTGTGGCTCCGGCCACCAGAAGGGGTGTTTCCTTTCTTTTTTTTTTTTGGTTTATCTTTTTTTTTGCTTATTTTCCTTGAATAATTTGTCTAGGATGTGTGGATCCCTTTTGTTTCCCACTCTTGTTGGGTCTGTTTATTTTGCTTACTTGTTTTTTTTGGTCTCCGATCTGGTCTTTTGGGGCAGATCTTAGTATGATGAGATGGATCTTTCACCATCTTCACCTTCAGTTGCCGATGTTTGAATGGGAGTGGGCTGAGTTCCAGATCTAGGTAACAGAGAGATTTCTCTGGTCTAATAGTCTTAAATCTTTGATGAACTCCTCAGCCTCTCGATCGACGGCTCGCCTTCCTTCCTCCAGATCTGATTGCTTTTGGTGGATCCATGCAAATCCTTGTCTTATAATAGTTTTTTAGTTATGAGAAAGGTATGCTCCAGGTTCCAAATATACAAGTTTTTTCAGATGGGTTCAGCGGTGGTCTTGCTCTTCAGAGTGCTACTCCTCCTTCCATGGTTGCCAGAGGCGCTGAAGTTAGCGTCAATTAAGGGCTCGGGAGAGGAGATGGTAGAGCAAGGACAGTCTGAGAATTTCGCTATCCATGTTGGCCTTTGGGCCTTGTATTCACCAGACTCTATGGATGTCTAGTCATTTTTGGGTATTTGATAGTGTTCTCTTACTAGACTTATCCAAGTTGTGTAAAGTTATCTTGTATTATTCTGGGCTTGAATGCCTTTTTTCTGAAATGAAATACTATTATATTTGGCAAAAAAAAAAAAAAAACCACGGTAAGAGTTGGCTTAATCCATACACTTCTTCATAAGGAAATAATTAGATGGCTATTACAGTTAAGAGTTGGGCTTAATTTCTATTAATTGCTACCAAATAATAATCACTTCTATTCATACACTTTATTAAGTTGTCTAAAAAGGATAAGATAGCAATTCATATATACCATCATCTGTAATTCACAAGCAGGCTTAATTTGTAATTAAGTAGCTAAATATTTTAATAATTTGAATAAAATTTTGATTTTGAAATTTTATTCTTTATAAAAGAAGAATGAAAATTTTCCCTTTCCTTCACTTTCTTCACTGTAATAGCCACTAATTAATAAAAGGGTAAATTACTATTTAATTCTTGAAATTTAATCTAATTAATTAATTCGTCTCTACTTTTTGAGAAACTAACTAATTAGTCTCTCAGTTTTGGTTCCGTTAAACTATTTAGTTATTTTGTCCAATTTTTATACTTTTTCTGTTAAATTTATAAAAAAAAATTACTAAAATTCCCTTGTATATATAATAAATATAATTTTAAAAAAATTAAAAAAAAATCAAATTAATAGAATTATATAATAATCATTTAATTATATAATAATTATTTAATTCTATTAATATAAATATTTTTTATTATATATAATAATAAATAATTTTATAATTTGATGATATTAATTATAATTATTATATAATTATATAAAAATTATTTACTTTTATTAATTTGAATTTTTTATTTTTAAATAATAAAATTAAAATTATATTTATTATATATTCAAGGATATTTTAATAATTTTTCATAAATTTAACAAAAAAAAAAGTATAAAAATTAAATGGAAGGACTAAATAGTCTGACGGAACTAAAATTAAGGGACTAATTAATTAGTTTCTCAAAAAGTATGATGAGTTAGTTAATTAGATTGAAATTTTCAAACCTAGTCATTCATTTACTATATATATATATATATATATATATATATATATATATATATATCAGTGTTTTTTACGGTTACTTTATTTTTAATAAAATAAACCTACTTTATTTTATTTTACGAAAAATTACAATTTTCTTATATTTTTCGTAAATTAAATTATTTTTTCGTAATTCTTTTTAATTGAAAAAAAAATTCAATTTTACTAAAATATGACTTATTTTGTGCAAAATAATAACTTTACGAAAAAATTTATAAATTAATAAAAAAAATAATTTTATTAATTAATTTTACGAAATTAATTTTATGAAATTAACGAAATGAAGTAGAAAAATAATTTTGATAATTAACTTTATGAAATTAACGAAATAATTTCATTAATTAACTTTATGAAATTAACAGAATAATTTCATTAATTAACTTTACGAAATAAATGAAATTAACTTTATGAAATTAACGAAATGAAATAAAATTAATGAAATTATTTTTCTTTTCATTAATTTAG
>CATKHJ010149290.1:0-12683 GCA_949750685.1 Vernicia montana | reverse complement strand
TGATGATTAAAGAGTCTATCAATGCCTACTAGTTTACCACGTTTTAACTCAATTTGATTTTGTTTATATACTGTTAATGGCAAGTGGAGCAATTTCTTTAATTTTTGACATAATTTTGTGTCTTTACATGCTTTTGTTTTTGATTTCAACCAAAATTTGTTGCTTAGTCTTGTAAATGATGGCTTAATTTTCCTTTTTTAGATATGTGACTTCCCGTTTTGTCAATATAATGTTCATATTTGGCCTTTTTTTTTTTTTTTAGGTAAAAGAGGTAAAAATAGAAAATTTAATTATAAATGAAGGGTATTTTAATATTTTCATAGAGTTTTAATGGAAAAAATAACCGAAGGACTAATTCCTTTGAGAGTGAAATATTAGGGATTAAATAGTTAGTTTCTCAAAATATGGGGACTATATAATTATTTTAGTCAAATTTTAGGGACTAAATAGTAGTTTACTCAATAAATATTTAAATTTTTTATATAATCGTAAGTTATTTTATAATATTGTATTGCTTGAGATTAATTTGAAGTTAAGGTATGATTAGTCTAGTAACATAACCTCGGCCAATATCACCAATAGAAACAATAACATACATCAATTATTTGTTTATATTATGAGAAATAGTGTGAATATATAAAAATAAAACATTGTCAGAGAATCTTTAATTTTAGGTCTTTATTATTTCCGTATTAGGAAGGTAAACAAACTCACTAACTCAATGGTCATATTATTTATTTTTTTCCATAAAAGATGGAAATTGATATTAAAAAAAATTAAATTAAAGTAGTAAAAAAAAATGAGATATTTCACATTTGATAAGTGGTGTCCCTTATGCCAAGTAAAGCAACAAAACCTGTGAATTCGTAATTGTTCGCTCCGCCGCCCCTTAAACAAACTCAATTTTGACATTAGGGTTTTTGCTGCTTTTACTTGGCTCTATTTAGAAGGATTTTTTTTTTTTTATTATTTTAGTGTGTACAAACAAATTAATTCGCGCTAGGCTGCGGTTTATGATATTTTATATTATTTTAAATGAAGAAAAAAAATTATGTATTAATATAATTAGTATATAAAAGATGATATTATACATATAAATGCACATGACATTAAAAATTTTAATATTTACATATTACAAAATATTTACAATAAGACATGCCTAATGTATAAAAATATATTTTTAATTAGTACGAGGACCCGTTGGTCAAATAAACGATTAGAAGACTAATTTTTTTTATTCAATTGCTTCAACTAAAAAGAAAAAAAAATTAGAAAAGTAATTAAAATTAGTAATTTGAATAAAAAAAAATAAGTAGAAATATTTATTGGTTGTTAAATTTTTTTGGAGAAAAAGAAAAAAATTATAAATTTACCTGAAAATGACATGAGTAAAAAGAAATATAAGAAGTGCTAGAAGAACTAATAAATATATTGAAATTTAAAATAAGTTGGTAAAATGAAAATTTCTTTAAGTGGGTAAAAATAATATATTGAAAATAAAGTCAAATAATAAAAAATTTTAAATTCTATTATAATTAATAATAGGTCCATTTTATTTTTTTTAAGATAATTAATTTATACTGTCCATTTAAAAGTTAAAATTAAAAAAAAATAAAAACTTGAAAAATCGGAAGCCCATTTAAATGTTTAAAAAAAAAAAAAAGATTGAGTGACTTCTCAATGCGGAACCTTAGACTCAATTAAATCAGACCCACTTAGCCTTATTTATTTATTTATTTTTATAATATTTTATAGAGATATTGTTATAGGAACAATAATCTAAGCAATATATATATATATAATTAAAAATTAAAATGCTCAATAATATAAGTGATATCATTTCTGAATTGTAAAAATATTTAAAAATTTAATTACTTATTGTATTTAGTGAAAATTTTAAATTAAAAATTTTCACTTATTATTTTAATAAATTTTAATTTAATTAAAACTATTAAGATAAATATTATCAAACAATTTAAAACAATTAAGTGAACTTTTATAAGTGCTTAATAGCCAAAGAAAATATATACGTGTCAAGTGACTCTCTTATGCAATAGGTTGCATTAGATTTTTAATTTTTTTTTACTTGGGTAGTGATACCAAGGTCCTCTTAAAGCCCATAATGGTTAGCCCGTAAGACAAATGGTTAGACTAGCCAAAGCTTGTTTCGATGGAAAAATTTCGACGGTCAAGTCAATATTCCAGGAAAATAGTAAATGATGATGATGAACTATTGAAAGTGTTAGATTAGGGATTAACTTGCTTACTTAGGCATAATGAAGTTGTTTTTATACCTACTTAGTTGTGGCTTGAATCCTAAATTTAATGGGATTACGGAGAAGATCATGGAGAGAATATAATGGGATAAACCCATGATCTTGGTTAGTTATAACTTTCTGCCTGGCTCCACCAGAATGGTGTAATTCTAGGCTTGCTTGTTTTTATGGCTTGGACCTTGCAGCCCACTAATCCATTTAGTTTGGTGGCGAGCCCAATATTTTATGGTCCTGGTATCAGATGTCCCCCCACAAGTATAGTCCATTAATGGTCAAGCCAAGAGATATACTTTATGGTCGAGCCAGGAGATACGTTTTATAGTCGACCCAAGATAATATGTAGAACCGTGATGATGCAGAGAACCATTAGTTCTCTTTTATTTTTTATAGATTTTGGTCATGATCCCTGGGTCATTTTCTAAACAATGCCCCTTTTTATGAGCTTTCTTGGATTGGATCCTTATTAAGGATCATTTCCTAAACATTTGACCATTTTGGTCTGGACTTTTTGTTTGGATCTTTTTGATTAGTAGAATCATTTTGGTCTGAGATCTTTCATTTGGGTCTTTACTGGTAGGACCATCTTTGGTTTAAGATCTTTTGATGATTTTGAGCAACTCTTGAAGGGACCACTGTTTGGTCATATATTTCTTCATTGGATTTGTTTCTTTTTGGTAGGGCTATTATAACCCTTAGATCTCTTTCTTGGATCTGCTTTTTTTTTTGTTGGACTATTATAAGTCTCAGATCTCTTGGATTTGCTATCTTTTGGTTGGGCTATTATAAGTCTCAAATCTCTTTTTTGGATTTGATTTCTTTTAGTAGGGCTATTATAAGCCTCATATCTCTTACTTGGATCTACTATCTTTTGGAGCTTGGCTCCATTAGAATGGTGTAATTCTAGGCTTGCTTGTTTTTATGGCTTGGACCTTGCAGCCCACCAATCCATTTAGTTTGGTGGCCAACCCAATATTTTATGGGCTTGGTATCAGGTAGATTTCTATTTTTTTTTTCTTTTTACCCTTATTACACTATTGTTAAGTGAAAAATTTATTAATGGTACCCTTTAATATCTAATGTCATGAAATAAAAAATAAATATTAGCATAAAAGTTTTTAAAAAAATATATAAAATAGATATTTTTGTTACTTTTAATTTATTTCAAAATATACAATTTGCTATTTTTATTATGTGGTTATTTCAAATAATAGTGAAAAAATTTCTTTTCTTTTCTTTTTTTTTTTTTAACTTTGTTAATATAATTGAGTTATTGATTTGTTATTGTTATCCTAGAAAACTTAATTCTTAAATGATTTAATTACAATAATACTTCTACTGCATTGGTAGGATATATAAATTAATATTTTATTTTAAATTTTAAATTAATATGATTTTTTAGGTATAAATAATCAATACAAATTTAAAAGTATATAAAAAAATTTATTGAATATTTGTTTAATTTTTATATTTAGTCTTAATATAAAAAAATTTTAAATAATATATCTGATAAGGACTAAAAATGTGTACATTAAATGGGTTGTTCCGACCAAACCCAAGACAAGTCTAACACTACAGACAACATGCCTTACACCACCAAGATTGCCAGAGCCAAACCATCAACATCTAGCAGGCCCAAGGCATCATTGGTAGGCCATCTCACTCTTCATCCCAGCAATCATTTAAGGCACTAAATACCTCGCCCTGATAGTACTCCACCTCGCCAATAGACATGCTCGCTCTATTTACAATGAGAGTTCATCTAGCATCTCCCTCCAAGCTTCTTAGATACGAAATCCCTGGCACATGTGGAAAATGAGATTCGAGTTATATCAGCACAAGACTCCACACATGATAGTTGACCGTCTAGACACATCATTGCACTATCTAGCAGCAGTATGACATGAGCAAGACTCCTCAATTGGAAGCAGCCACGTCGCTCGCTCACTCTAATCTCGAAGGAGGGAAACAACTTAAATACAAGCCTCTCCTCCCTTCCTAAGGAGGAGTCCGACCATTCAGAGCCAAAGATAAACACACAAAGGAGAGGTAATAACTCTCTAAACCCACTCAATTCTCCAAACCTTTAACTCCATAAATGCAGTCACTGACTTAAGCATCGGAGGCTCGTGCCTGGCCATAGGTTTAGCTCTCTAATGCTTGTTTCTCTCCCTTTCCTTTCTCATGCAGACCATAGGCCTAATGACAAAGGAAACTAAATCCTAATTGTTAAAGTCTAGCACCTCCAGCTCTAAGTCCCGATTGATCGGTGGCCTCAAGGCTCAAAACCCTCCAGGAAAAATCCCATCAAAATTTGGCCACATCTATGAGGAAGACGTTTGTGGGTACAAAGCATATATCCACAGATTCTCGTCTTACAACTCAATTGGAACGAGTGGAGTCACTAAGAAGAATAAGGGAGTGTAAGCATCTTCCAGGGAACAACTTTATGGAAGCAGGTCCTAAGAGCTTGAGTGTCCTCATAAAACTCTACTCTCCTTTTCATGTCCCAAACTCGGGGGCTATAATCGGTGTGCAGTTAAACTGAAGTCCAACTACATAAACCTAACAATATGCTAATCACCAAAGTCAACACTTGAGCATGTGCATGTAAAATCAACATTCTATAACCTAAAATTTCAAGAAAATACATTTAATTAAAATATAAAAATGCATCCTTAATAACTTATGTGAAATATATGCCCAAATGTAACATAATTCCAAATTTTCTGTCATAAAACTTATTTTGTCAACAGGAACTTTTTCTATTCTAAAGCTTAAACCACAACTCCAAATGCTTTGAAACCTTAAAAAAACATAGATAACATCTCAAGGAAACAAACCCCTCAAGAGTCTCCCAATCCCGACTCCAATAACCCCTTCAATAGTCAACTCTAAGTCAACTTTACAACTAACTTCTTTGACATTGGCAATAGAAGTTAAAACAACCTTACATCTAACTTTCACAGCTCTAAAAATTCTAAAAAAATTCCATAACATACACAACATAACAAATAACCAACTGACCAAAATTCAACTCAAAAGGAGTCCATTTAGTCCCTTAAAAAATTCTCGAACTCAGACTTATCTGCATATGTACTATGGCTAGGCAGTTCCCACTTCTTCCATAATAAGTCCATATCCAACCATTGGATCGTTCCAAAATTTCATATCATAAACTAGACTTCTAGTAATTAAACATATCCAAAATTCACTAATAAATCTTTAGTCATTCATTCAATTCTCATTTTTAATCTTAATTCTAGAAATAATAATCCATAATTAATATTTTTCAAAAGTCATATAACACCAAAATATAACATTAATCTAGCAAACTATCAACAATGATAAGAATCTTCATATAATTTTTAATTTCACTGAAAATTCAAGTTTCTTCCGATTTAATAACAAAACTCTAGTTCTAATTCAAGATAAATTAATTCTAGTTCCTTCAACCATAACTTGTAGGTACTGTATGCATATCAACGCCAGAGTACCAAAGGGAAGTGGTCTAAGGATGAAGGCAAAGAACCCATTCCAAGATTAAAAAAAAAAAGACCTTGGAACATTCTAACTCCAAAGGTCACCAATGTGTTATTGGTAGCAGAGGTTCAACCCAATCAAGCCCTCACTTCCGAGAAAGGGGGTTAGAAGCTAGAGAAGTCCACAAACTCTTATAAAAAAGGGCTCTCTACACTAAAAGCACTATTTTTTTTGTCCACATCAAGACCTAGCTCCGGCTAGGCACCAAGACTTAGATCCATCTAGGCACAATAAAGACCTAGTGAACTCTAGGCGAAAGTCTGCGAAGTAGGAAAACTTCTTTGTAGGGCATCATAAGACTTAGCAGCACCCAAGTGAAAGACCGCGAGACACAAAGTCCTGTAACCACAAACTCAAATAAGACTTAGATATGTCTAGGTACAAGTCTATTAAAGGCATCATAAGACTTAGTGTACTCTAGGCAAAAGTACGTGAGGCAAACAAGTCCTTTTTCAAGGTGCGGTAGGACCTTTTCGTGGGGCTTCGTAATACCTTTCATGAGGCAAACTCAAAAGACCTCTCTGCAAGTCACCTCAAAGACCTCTAATGAGGCACCTAAAGTCTTCTTAAAATGTTGGATAAAACCTTTATGCAAGGCTTTATAAGACCTTCCAGGAAGAAAATTCAAAGACCTCTCCATGAGGAACCTAAAGTTTGCCTAAAATGTTGGAGAATACCTTCACAAAGGCTCTATAAGACCTTTTAGGAAGCAAACTCAAAAACCTCTAATGAGGCACCTCAAAAATCTTTAATGAGGCACTTAAAGTTTCTTTAAAGGGTTGAATAAGACCTTCACACAAGGCTCTATAAGACCTTATAGGAAGAAACAAAAGACCTCCTACAAAACTCGATAAGACCTCCACGGAGGATCCATAAGACCTTACAAGGGGCAAAAGACCTCTTTACAAGGAAAGAACCTCTACGATAGGAAGCAAAATAAGACCTCATAGTAAGGCAAGGCAATAACTTTCCCACAAACTATGACCTCATAGTGAGGCATGTGGGAAATACTTCTAAGTGAGGCACACACCTTAGACAAGTCCTGCACTTAAGACCTTATAGCGAGGCAGTGCTCTAAGACCTCCAACAAAGTGGAGACCATCTTTTTGTGTTGAAAAAAGCAAATTGACTCCTTATGATGCAAAAATTAAAGCCTAGATAACCAAGCAGTGCTAATAAGAGCATAGAGAGCCAACAAAAATAGTTGCGCGAACAAGCTTAAATGATCCAGGCGAAGTTAATAAGACCTCGGAGGGAACTTGAAAATATAAAAGTAAACAAAGATCCAAGTTAAGAAAAGTCAATAAGACCTCGGAAGGCACTTACAAAGAGAAAAATAGACAAAGACTCAAGCTAAGCAATGACAATAAGACCATAGAGGGACTAGACAAAACCAATAAGACCTAAACAAGCGAGGAAAAGCCAAAAAGCCTCTAAGGGCATACCAAACCTAGCATGCAACAAAGCATGAACCTAGTTGAAGATCTAGACTAAGCAATAACAATAAAACCATAGGGGCCCAGACAAGTCGTAATAAGTGGCACGAACTCGAAGAGCCTCTAAGGACTTACACAACTGTTGCGTTTAAATTTGAACTCTAATCTAAGCATACAAATTTTAAATACTTGCAAATTAACCAATTGTATCGTGGGATAGCGATAAGTTCATTCCTGAGGTTGATCTCTCAAAGAGTTGTGGAAATATATAAAAGTGCAATGATCCTAAATTAATTATTCTATTAATGTCAATTAACACAAATTTATAAATTTAAATCCTAAACACTCTAATTCAAAAAGGCTTTGTTGTTAAGTGCAGAGAAAATGAATTCAAGGTTGTAGAGAGTAAAAAATAATGAATGCAAAAAAGATAATAAGATTGAATGGGCTTTTAGGGTGTTCAACTTCACCAAATTATATATGGTTGCTTAAATGAGATGATTAGGGTAACGCAAATGCATGAAATAAACCTAATCTAATTCTAACAAACATGTCATTCGAATCCGGTCTATTAGAAATCAATTAAGCTTAAAACAAAATCATAAGCATGCATAGGAATTAATATCGGTTGAATTCATAATTCCTAAGTTCATTGTTCATATTTCTAGTGCTAAATGCAATCTCTCGATATAATAATCAACACCTAGGATATACTATATGTTTGTTAGGCATAAGTATATGAAATGAAGAATTAAATAATGACATACATCCCTAATTCATTCATCTAAGCAAAAAATGGAAATCAAAGTAGATCCATTTAAACCCTAAAATAAAAGATTAGTTCATGGTGAAAGAGAATTGAAAATCAACTTTATTAAATCCAAAAACATTCATCTTCATGTGCTCATGTAAGAAACTAAACCTTAATTCAATCTTGATCACCAAAAGAAACCTGAAATAAGAAAATGAAAATCTCAAATGTGGTGAATGATGTGTGCCTCCTCCTAGAGCCTGATGGTTACTAGAGTTGGCTTTCTCTTTTTCTTGTGAAAACTCTCTTATTTATATGCATTTTTAAGGCTTCAATTTCTAAGAGTAAGCTCCCAAGCTTTCTGCCATGTCACCCCTCACTTATGTAATATAGCCATGTTGTGAAAATAGTACAACCATGTTGAGTGGTGATTTCCAAATTGAAAATGTTCTAATTAGGCTTTGAGATCCGTATGATATTTGTATCTCTATCTCTTAGATTTCTAACGCATCTTGAATTCTCTCAATATGATATATGTAGCTCCAGTTGTGATCAAAATATCAAAGAGTGTCTATGCTGTCAGAACTGAACTCAGTAATGATCAGAGGCTTACACGGTCATGGAGAGTCGTGTTAACGTGATTTCATCCGTTGGCACTCCAAATAATGCCCAACACGCCCATGTTGACCTGATTGACCACATTTTTCACCTCTTTTCATTCCAAAACATACCTACACTTGACATTAACTTAAAAACACATGAAAATAACTAAAAACTAATTAGAAATAAGTAAAATTAATTAAAATAACATCCTAAAAACACTACAAATTTGGTTAGAACAATTCCCCTATACTTAACTCTTTACTTGTCCTCAAGCAAATTTGACTAACATGTAACACCCAATATTTTATTGTGTGTTTATATTTGTAAAGGAATGATTAAGTTAAGTTATGTACGTATAATGCATGATGTGTATATGTTTATATGTTTATATTTCCTTGATGATGGAATCCATTCTTAGGTTATTTTATGATGATATTGACGAATTGAACTCTAGATACTATGTTTGTGATGGTATGGACTATTGGAATGTTAGATGGTTGTATTTTATGTATTAAGAGTTGTTTAATTATGTTGGTATGAACTTGGAGTGTTTGGAGTCAAGAAGAATAAGGTTTTGTGTTGTTTTAGGCTTAAACACTCATTCAATTACATGAACACTCGTTCATATCGCTTCTGTATGAATAGTAACAATTTATGGAAGTTGATGAATGCTCGTTCAAAGAGATGAACGCTCATTCAAGAAGGTTGAACGCTCGTTCAAGATGGTGAACCTTTGTTCAAAAGCTCTCTGTGTGAACAATGTATATTTTTGGATTTGGGACTTGAACGCTCATTCAGATAGGATGAACGCTCGTTCAATTAGGTTGAACGCTCGTTCAAGTGATGTGAACGCACGTTCAAAGTTGGGGATTATAAAAAGGCAGCAACAGTCTCATTTCAGGAAAATCAGACCTAACTTTAATTATTCGACTTTTCTGACCCCAAAACCCCCACCAAAATCTCATTAATGCTTCTTAAAGGCTAAGATGCATTAAATTAACTCAAGGAATCAAAGGATACTCAAAGATCTAAGTGGATTCTCTTAAATTATTAGAAGAGGTTGATTTGGGTTTGAAGGAGACATTTCAAGGTAATGTCTAACTCTTTATTAATTCTTATGGGTTTTGTTATTATGTTGTTTTAACATCTTTATGGAGTTAGATAGAAGTGATTATGGGTATTAATTTCTATTGATGGGTTGTTGGGTATTTTTGATAAAATCCTAGAAATTGTTCTTGAAGAATAAGTTCAATTTTTGTTGATTATTGAGATGATCTTTCTTTGTATTGGAGAATTCATCTTTAAGATTAGAGTTTATAGAATCTATAATGTTTATGATATTGGCCATGTTTGTGTAGGCCAAGGATTGAAGGATTTTCATCCAAGATAAAGAGTTTAAGCTTGGATTGGATTATTTTTCTATAGAGGTGAGTTATGAATTATGTTTATACATGTGAACCATCTTGAATGAATGTATTTCTTGTTGAATCTTGAATGCCAAAGCTTTAATTGAATTTCTTTTAAATGTAAACCTTTTCATTACCCTTGCTATTGTCTTGAATAGCAAATTAGTTCTTTGATATCAAAGTTATCAAACCCTTAATCATGATGGCCAATTGGGCTAATGTTTATTGATAATGTATCTACCAAGCTTAACCAATATATAACCATGATAATAGAATGCCTTACTAATGAGGGATAAGAACCATTAGACCGTGTGCACCGGTGACTCAACTGATAGGGTCATATATGTCAGTGCTCTACCTAGAGAGAACTATGAACTCTAGGCGTATATTCGGCCAGATATACGTTAAAAGGGAGAAGTTACTGCCCTAATGATGTTTGGATGCTATTGGGATGGTGGTTTTATCCCGCCCATTTGTATTCCACTATGATGAATGTATGTTAATGTTCTATTAAAGTTGATATGCATGATGCCATTCTTTGTAGGCATTATTGTTATTGATATAACCTATATTGATGATCATGATTTCTAACGATATTCAATTGTTGAATTCCCCTAATGTTATTATTTGAGAACCCACAGGTATAAATATAATTCATACTCTCATTAAGTTGAAGGATTATTCCTCTTCAATTGTGGATTTCAGGTGCTAGAGTGGAGGAGGATAGATTGGCGAGTGATAGAGCTTCTTGATCCTTTTCCTCCAAGAAGCTACATTAATGTATTATTTTGAATTCTTTTGTTTTATGGATGTTATATTGTATATTTATTCCATAGCGCTCTATAGTATAATGTTAAGGGGAAAGTCTAGATAGAATGATTATTGAGATTATTTGAAGTATTATTTTGCCTTTGTTCATTATGGATGATCGTTAATATTGATCCTTGATCCATAACGAATAATGGATGGATTATGTGTGAAACGATGATGATGATGTAATTTTACTAGAATGAATGATGGATAATGACATGAAATGGTTCTTTAAAGTATATGTATGATGATAATTATTGATTCAGGTTACGTTTAGATGGTTCTACGGGTGCTTGGTGGTCTTAAACTTAACCATGCCCTAGGACCGTCACACCAAGGAAGTTGGGGTGTGACAAAATGGTATCAGAGCATAGGTTTAATGTTATAAATTTTATTATAAGTGTTATGAGATAAGTATAAGCATGAATAGGAAAACTATGAAGCATAGGATTTTATTTCGTCGTTGTTATATCTTCGTTAAGTTAGATCTGCGAACATCGCTATGTTGTGAGTTTGAATCTCTTGTGTTTCTTCTTATCAGTATTAAGATGCCTCTTAGGCCTACTTGTGGTCGAGGTATAGAATGAGGTCATCCTAGAAGGGTCGCCCGAGATGATGTTGAGGGTTCAGTTAGTAGTGCGGGAGAGAATGTTGTTCCTTCTGCACCTCAAGTTGATGCAACAGCAGTTGCTCAGAGATTGGACTAGTTTCAGAGGAACTATGAGATGTTACTTGAGTTGGTTGCCTAACAGAGATAGCAGCCTAATCCTCCTGCTACTCCTGTTATTCCTCCCGTGGCTCCTCCTCCGCCACCTATTGTGCCTCAAGTGGAAGAGGTCACATATGAGAAGTTCTTGAAGCTGAAACCTCTAGAGTATAGAGGTGAAGTTGACCCTATAGACTTCATTGAGGATATGGATGATAGGGTTCAAATTCTGAGAGTCCTAAATGGAAGGGCAATTGAATTTGTCGGATATCTCATGAAAGGGGATGCCAAAGACTGGTTTAGGAGAAGCATTACCGGTCTACTTCGGGATAATGAAGAGATGAGCTAAGGGAGGTTTAAAGAACTGGTCATTAATGAATTTCTTCCTGAAATTGTAAGGGAAGCTAGAGCTAGGGAGTTTGAGAGGTTGGAACAAAATCCAGATATGTTAGTATTGAAATATGATAAGAAATTTCGACGGCTGGGAAAGTTCGCTCCAACTCTTATACAAGATGAGGCTTTTCGGATTCAGTGGTTCCGAAAAGGGTTAGTACCAGCACTGTTTCGAGTGTTAGCTGCTCTTAAGTTTGATTCTTATTCTGAATTGGTAGACAAGGCTAGAATCATTGAGAACCGAGAGATGGAAGTAAAAGCAGCTTGGGAACAGAAGAAGAAGGCTAGAGTTGACACTTCCTCTAGGCCAAGTAAAGGGGATAGAGGTATGAAGAGCATGGATGTAACCCAGCAGTCTTCGGGTAATCCTAGGAATCAGCAAGGAAGATCTCAGTCGAGACAAGCTCCTGTTAGATCATCATACCAATAGAGCTTCAGTGCAGCTAATTCTGCACCATCCAGGACTACTATTTCTCTATGCCCGACATGTGGGAAACCACATAAGGGTCCATGCTATGCGGGTACTGGTGTTTGCTTTGGTTGTGGTCAGTCGGGGCATTATGTGAAGGATTGTCCATGGGATTCAATAGCTAGACCCCAAGCTTCACAATCCATAGTTCAGATGGATAGAGCTGGCAGTAGTGGAGTACCAACTGGTAGAGGTATGGATGCTGGTAGAGGTACAGTGCAGACTTTTGGACAAGCTTTTGGGCAAGTTCATTTAGGAAGAGGTAGAGGGAGAGTATTTGCTCTAGCACAATA
>CATKHJ010149287.1:0-17966 GCA_949750685.1 Vernicia montana | reverse complement strand
AATAATAGAACGTAAAAGAAAGGGAATAAAAGAAAAGGGGAACATGGAAAGGGAAATAAAGCAATAACAACAAAGCAATAAAAGAAACTAAGCTAAAAGAAAACTAGCAATAAAAGTAAGCAAAGAAAGTAAAACAAACTTCAAAACAAATAAATAAATAAATGAAAAGGAAGAAAATAAATACCTTTTGATGACGAGGCTTCGGGACGTATGGACGGAGCGGGCGACCGGATCGCAATTTCACCTTGACTTGACTCGGCGGTACCAAAGCCTCCTAATGGCTACTCGGACGGCTCTTAGGACTCTCTCGAACTGGCTTGAGAGAACCCATAAACAACCACCTAACAAGAACAAAGCTTTTGAACTAAAAGGCAGCTCTTTTCGAACCAAGCCTTAAAAAAGGCTAGCTTTTAACCAATTAGGTTTGATTTTAGCTAGTTTTGTGTGTTAAGTTGTGTCGAAGTGAGTTTGGGGGGCTAGTTTATATAGGAATAGCAGCTAGGGAAGTTTTTATATTTTTTCAATGTGGGATTTAACATTCTAAAGCTCGAAATCGTGCACCGGACTTCTTGAACCGCACACGGAGCATTATGGACCGCAAGCAGAAGATGGACTGCACACGGCAGAGGGAACCGCACAGGCTTGGTTTGGGACTGCACAGGTCCTGTGCGGTTTCACACAGCCCAGTGCGGAACCGCACAGGGCATATGCGGTCCCTGGAGGGCCCTGTGCGGTCCTTTAGGTCAGATGGGCCGGTTAGTCAGATTTTTTGACCCTTTCTTGCCCGTTTCAGTTTTCGAGACTTAATCGCACGTCCGAGGGTTCAGACGATGAGAAATTCAGGGTTCACAATCTAAAGACTCAAGGTGAAGTTAAGAGAAGTTTTACACATTAAGAATATATATTACAAGCAAATCAAAGCTCTCCAACTCTAAATTCTTTGTTCATTGAGCTAGATCACAAAAGCTTTATTTTTCATCTTTGTGTGTTCAAATTTATTCTAAGCTAGATTACATTATTTTATCTTTTGTACTAGCTATTTGTCAAAGTCTTGAGTGACTCTAAATCTCAAATCATTCTCTATTGTAAAGGTTGTGTGTGAGCCATAAAACACTTGGAAAGGTTTAAGTGTGTACATTGAAAGCACTTGGGTTTAAGTGTGAGCCATTGAAACACTTGTAAGAAGTTTGAGTGTGAGCTTGGAAACACTTGGGTTTGATCTTGCACTCGTAAAAGGATTGTTGATAGTGAAAATCTCAAGTGAAGCTTGAGGAGTGGATGTAGGCAAAGAGTTGGCCGAACCATTATAAATCTTGTGTTTGAATCTCTCTTCCCTACACTCTTATATTTGTTGATTATTTGCTTGTTTGTTTGAATGATTTAGATATTCATATATAAACTTAAAATTACTTATTTGCTTTGATTAATTGTTTCCGCTAATATTGCTTTAATATTCAAGTTTTTCAAAACAAAAGTTTTTAAATTGAAATTGATTTTTAAAAAATTCTATTCACCCCCCTTTAGGATTTGCCATACTTGGGCCAACATCCCTTAATTGATGCAATAAATAAAGTATCTTGCACTTAATATGGCGGGTGTGGTGTTTCTCTTGGAGTTTTAGGGTTTGGGAGGAGCAAATGGCTTAAATGAACTGATTTGGGGCTAAATTTCTTTTAAATAGCCCGTCAAATTTGCTCAGGCTCGACATGATGAACGAGCGTTCACTACATTTGAACAAGCGTTCATCTCATGATCTTTAACTTTAACCATTCTTACAGAAGGTTTATGAACGAGCGTTCAAATAGATGAATAAGCGTTCACTTGCATGAACGAGCATTCATGTTCTATGAAAGAGCGTTCATCTCCAATTTCATAATTTGTTACTGTTCACACATGGGCTTTCTGAACATGCGTTCAACAATATGAATGAGCGTTCATCCTAAGAACAAGCATTTCCATTACTATTCACATGACTGTTCATTGTCTCATGAATGAGCATTCATCATATATGAACGTGCGTTCATCCTTTGCTACAAAACTCAAATGATCACAACTTTAAGCCAACAACTCTATTCCAATGCCTCATATCAACAATCACATGACTCATACACCATGTAACACTTATCATACAACTCATATGAAGAATCAAATAAATATATACATAAACTTGGGATATTACAGTTTCTATTGATCATTTTGATGCATCTAAAAGTGCAGCACAAAAAGATACCGAGCTAGTGCAAACGTCTTGGGCGGATCAAACAGATGAAAGTGATAAGAGTGAATGGTAAAATGTTACAAAAAAGAAGTCTCTTGTTCCGAAGTCTAAGCCTATTTTGTATAATCTTCAATCGCGGCCCCCTAACCGTATGAACTTATGAATCTGCTCTTCTGGAATTGCCATAGTATAGAGAATTCTAATACAATGAATACTCTCTTTACTCATTGTATGTCTTATAAACTAGATGTCTTATGCCCGGCGGAGCCTAAAGTTCCTTTTACTTCAATCTCAAATGGTTTTTGGAGATCTATTAGGATGAAGCTTACTTGCTTAACAACTAATCCTCTTCATTCTCTTAGGATTTTAATAGCTGATCATTTAACTCTTCCATCACAAACTCAGTCTTCCGACCAACAAGCCTCGATTGACTTGGTGATTAATAGTATAATGGTTTGAATCTCAGGTATCTATACGAAAACCTTTGCTTATTCTCGTAGATCTGTTTAGTATGATTTGAGGTAGCTTTCTATGACCTCTCCCCCTTATTGGGTTGTAATAAGTGATTTTACTGCCGTATTTGGTGCTCATGAAAAATCTAGTGCTTGACTCTCTCGTCAAGTCTCCTATTATAATTTTCTCTCGGCTTGTGATGATTGTGCCTTGACATGTTTGGATACTAGAGGAAATTTATTTACATGGACCAACAATAGAATGGGTTCTTATAGAGTTGAAATGCGCCTTAATAGAGTGCTTTGCTCTCCTGGTTGTTTTGATGAGTGGCAAAGTTTGGACTATTTCATCTTACCTCGCCAGAGCTCGAATCATAATCCCTTGCTGCTTCGGTGTAAAACAAATATTATTTGTTCTCCTAAACCTTTCAAGTTTTGTGAGTTGTGGCTTTCCCATTATGTATTCATGGATTTTATTTGGCATAGTTGGATGTCTTTCCCAACCCTGGCTCACCCCATGCACTCTTTGTAGTATAAACTTAAGCTTCTCCATCAAACTCTCTATCAATGGAACACTGAGGTCTATGAGAATTTGAATCATAGGATTGTTAAGATCTCTAAAGAGCTTGAGATAGTCCAACATGACATTTCGGTCTCTGGTATCATTGATAGTTCTCATGGTGAGGAGTTGAAACTTCATTAAGAGCTTAATAGCTTGTTGCATCAATAGGAAATTCTTTTAAGTGAATAAAGCAGGATACGTTGGCTTAATAATGGGGATAGAAACTCAAGGTTATATCATGCTTATATTGCCCGCAAGAAGCACAATAGAGCAATCTCTTTGCTTCAAGTTAATGGGAGCTTAATTGATGATTCTAATATCATTGAGCGCACGTGCTTCAGTTTTATTCAAACCTCTTTGTTGCTCGAGCGATGTCTCATACTATGGATTATTCCATTATCTTAAAGATTGTTCCTTCCTTTGTTATGGATGAGGAAAACAAAACTCTCTTGGCCATTCCCTCTTCCATGAAAATTAATGTGGTTGTCATATCTATGGTTGCCTATAGTGGTCTTAGACTGGATGGGTTTACGGATGTGTTTTTCAGAAGTGTTGGGATTCAGTAGGAGTTGATGTTTGCAAGGCAGTAACTCACTTCTTTATTGTGGGTGAAATTAATCCAGGTTTGAACTCAAGCTTGATGGTTCTTATCCCTAAGGTTCCTAAGGCAGTAACCATTGATAAGTATAGACCAATTGTTTTGAGGAACTTCATATTCAAAATTGTAACTAAAATTCTTGTTGGTCAGTTGGGTGAGATTTCTTCTTGAATTGTTTCTCCTCCCTAATTCGGGTTTATTAAAGGAAGACATATCAAAGACTGTATTTCAGGGGCCTCTGAGTGTGTCAACTTGCTTAACTCTAGAGGTCATTGCAACATGGGCATCAAAATTGATATAAAGAAAGCCTTCAATTCGATGAATTGGAATTTCTACTATAGCAGTCCTCTGTGCTTTCGATTTTTCTGATTCCTTCTACCACTAGATCTCAGCAATTTTCCAATTTGCTAGAATCTCAATCTTACTCGTTGGTGGTGCTAAAGGCTACTTCTCTTGCTCTAGAAGAGTGTGCCAAAGGGATCCTTTGTCTCACCTCCTTTTTGGATTAGCTGAAGATTTCTAGAGTCGGTTTCTCACTCATATTTTGCAAATTGGTTCTTTTGACCTTATTCAAAGATGTTGAGGTAATCATGCTCCATCCCACTTTTTATTTGCTGATGATGTTCTCATATTTGAGAAAGCTTCTCATAAAAACATATTGGCTCTTAAGCATGTGTTTCATCTTTATAGTTCCTTGTCTGGGCAAGATGTTAACTGGCAAAAATTAGAAATATATTTTGGTTCCATCACTCGACGAAGAGCAGGCTTGTTGCGGGATATTTTGGGTTTGAAATGGTGGATGTTACCTTTTACTTATTTAGGTGTTCCACTATTATGTGGAGCGGCTAAACGCAAATGGCTCCAATGCATTGCAGATCAAATCTTATCAAAATTTGATTCCTGGAAGGGCAAACTGCTCTCAATGGCAGGGCGATTGGCTTTGGTTAATTCAGTAATGCAGGGATCCTTTATTCATTCATTCTTGGTTTATAGATGGCCCAAAGGTCTGCTTTGCTTGATGGATTTAGCTGTTTGTAATTTTTTGTGGACTAGTAACATGTCCAAGCGCAAGCTTGTAATTGTCCCATGGTCTGTTTGCAATCTTCCGGTTGAGAATGGGGGCCTTGGAATCAAGAAATTAATGCATCTCAACACTTCTCTCTGTGAACCCTCACTTTAGCACCTCCAAAATTATTTATAAACTCTTCAAAGCTGGCCGAAATATTTTTCTATCCAAACTAACACTTTTTTGATCCTGATCGAACTTTCTGTACCAGATAATATTTTTCCAAAACTGACTGAATTTTTCTCAAATCTGACTGTCAAATTATCTGATAATTAATTTCAAGTCCATCGATATTGACCGGTAATTTTTCAGACTTTAGAATACCCCGAAAACTGGCTTAGAAGCCCCAAAAACTGACTCGAAAACAGAAAAAGTCTGCAAGTCAGACCCTGCGTGCGTCATCCGCCGGAGCCCTTGGCGGATCCACCGGCATCCTCGGAGGCTCCGCTAGGCGAAGCCTCTGCCCCTTTGTGCAAAGCCTTTCTGCCACGCCAGAGGTGGCAGGGGCTCTGCAGCGGACACGGCGGCTGGCGGAGCCTCCGGCTTTTCTGCTGACATTGTCCCTTGTGCGCAAAAATTCTAATTTTACCATCTTTTCAGCCCATTTTCAATCCTTTTAACTCCATCATTTTGGTCTTTTCATATTTTCTCTTCCTAAACTACCCCCACTTTCACTTCACCTATAAATACCCCATCATCCTTTTCATTTTCTTCACACTTTAAGCAATTGTAGATTGTTATCCATTTGCTCTCTCTCTCTCTCTCTTTCTCTCTCTAATTAGTTTCTCATACTCCCTTTGAGTAGCCCCTAAATTAATTAATTTCTCTTTGATTTTAATTAATTTTAGGTTAAATAATTAATTAATCTTCTTTAGTTAAACAATCACTTTGAATTAATTAATTAATCTACTTAGATAATTAATTAATTAAATACTGTCCTTGAGTAATTAATTAATTAATTGAATCCTCCTTAGGTTATTCTCACTTAATCTACTCTTCTTGAGTAGGATTCCCATATTTCGACTCCGATAAAATAGAACTTCAGTCCGAAAAAACACTTCGCCTACTAAAAATCTCCAAACAGAAGGTACAACATCTTTTCTTACCAACTCCAAAATCCCATCAAATCAAATCAAATCAATCTGACCAATCACTAAACCCTTGCACCTCACTGTGGAACGAACTACGTGAGTTTTGATCCCCATCCAATGGGGTATGTAGGCACGCTTGTAATTTAACTTTAAGTCTCAAATCCAAATCCTCAATCAATCATTTTCCCCTATATTTTTTGTAAATATTTGTAGTTAATTAATGTAATTAGCTAGTTAATTATTTTGGATTAAAGAAGCAACCATGTGATTTCCCTAGTACCCATAAGGGCTAGAGAAAATACTCTCATTTACTTATGGATATTTAAATTACTTACTTTCAATTCTCCATGCACTCATAATTATGTCATGTTCATACATTATAATTGTCATTAATACTTGTCATCCATAAAATTAATTTTTTTTAAAGTCAAATCAAACTTAAGAGCTAAATTAAGATTATTTTAAAACAAAAAATCTAGTCCTCGAGCTCAACTTGTTTCGAAGACTAGTGACTTTAATCTTGGGTAAATTAATCAAAAATTAATAAATTGGAGTCAAATTGAGTTTTTCCTTAATTTTTTCATTTAAATAAATTTAGGGTGGCGACTTCCGAACTCTTTTCAAAAATAAATCAATTTTCTGAGGCAATAGCTGCTTCCAATTGTGAGCACCAAAACTCGTACCTAAACTCCCTTAAAAATCGCTCGCCTTTCCTTAAGGCATTTTCTTGAGCGAGGGGAGGGGCATTCGAGCGAGGCCTCACAGTTGGCGACTCCACTGGGGACTAGTTGCCACCCATTTTCAATAAAAGGAAAGCAAAAATAAGAGGATTACTATTTGGTTAGGATTTTTTCCAAAATAATCTCCTTTTGGCTCACTTAAGTTTAATTTGACTTTCATGCATCACTTTGCATAATAAAGGCTCATTGTCTTACCATAATTACGTAGGAAAACTTTTGCATGGTGAGTAGTGTTGGCTCGATAACTCTTTTTGAGTATATTGGGAGATAGTGAAAGCATTCCACCTCGCGACGAATCCCCGATCATTTTAGTGGTGTAACGAGCAATCCTTACCGTTGGACCCATGCAAGGTTCTTTGACTTACATGTGGTTAGTTATATCGATGCTCTAGTAGGATGAGGACCCTTAAAACCAACCACCCTTCACCCTTGTGCATGTAATTGCCCTAGCCTTTGACCCTAGGTTCTATATACCATGACAATAAAAGACCTTGTGCATATACCAATGAAACCTTTTGGCATGCATTATGACATAACCATGCATACAAAACCTTGTGTCTAGGATATGCCTTGAACCAAGTCTTATCACCTTGTAAACCAAAAAAAAAAAAAAAAAAAAATTGGTGGTCGGTCACCAAAAAAAAAAAAAAACAAAACACACTCGACCAATAAACCTGGTGAAGGGAATCATTTTCCCGATATACTATTGCATCCGTATATCCTTTTTTCCAGTGTAAATTCTTACCCTTTCTTTTCCTTTTCTTTTGAAGGTACCAATGGCCAATCCAATTAGCATGGATACTACGACCGCCCTTCTCATTAACCTCTTCAAAAAATAAGAGGAAAATTTTCAAGCTATTCTCAACTCTGCCCTCAATGATTAACAAGCTGATTTCAGCAAAGCTTTAGCTGCCCAACAAACCAATTTCAACCGAGCTCTGACTGCTCAATAAGCTAGCTTTAACAATGTATTGGCCCATCTCACTAAAGTCTTGAGCTCTCAAAAGCAGATCATGAACCAAATCAAATCGAATCTAATGGCTTCAAGTCCTTTGACTACACCCCGTGTTAATCTGACCAACATCACATCCCCTCATTTTGCTAATCGAACCAAGTCAAAATTAATTAATTCAAGTTCTATCGCACTCCATCTTAATCAGACCAACACCGTAGCTCCTCCCATGATCAATCGGCCTGACACCTCCCCTTTTTCGACCAACACTACATTTGGCCCCAATGCTGCAACCATATCAACTTCTATCATTGGCCTTACCCATGATAGAGAATTGTCCGAAAATGCCACACAACTAATCCCAAACACTCATGCCAACCCACTCTCTGTTATTAATTTGACCAATAATGGAAGAGCTCCCCAAAGTTTCATGCCGCCAAACACTAAAGTTGACCTTCCTCCTTCCTTGAATCCTTTTTAAGGAATAGGAACCTCTACCCAGCCAAACATTAAAAGGCCCATTGAACTACCCTTGAAGCGCAACACCACTGTGCTCCAACAAGCTCACATAGTTGGAAAAAGATGCAAGAATAGTAACCCTTGTGCTTCCACTTCTATTATCTCTACCAAACAGAAAGGTAGAGAGGTAGCTACCATCACCAACCAACAACCTTGTAAATCAGAGAGAAAGAATTTCACTGATTTAGGTATTCCCTTAAGCGCAGTTTACAAGATGGCCCTTGAAGCCGACATGGTTAGGCCTTTAGAGTCGAAAGCACCCCCTAGCCATCCATCTAGAAACTACAAGCCTAATGAGTACTATGATTACCACCAAGGAGTTGGGCATGAAACTGACATGTGCAAGAGCTTACAGCCTCGAATCTAAGATCTCATTGACAATGGAGATATCCTTCCTCTAGAACCCGTACCCAATGTGCCTATCAACCTTAGGGACATTATTAATTCCCTTAAATTTGAAAATTAAGTGAACCTACCCAGTGACCAGCACTTTGAGGAGAACATTGGCCTAGTTGATGTGCCCTTGTTCTAGTTCTACAATCAAGTTGAGTCCAGTCAATCTTGAGTGCGAGTCAGGGTCTGTCGAGTCTTGTGCTTCTTTCTCTTCTTTTGAGTCAAAGTCAAAGTCTGTCGAGTCTTATACTTCTTTATCTCTTTTTGAGTCCCTAATTGTCCAAAGTAAAAGTCAGAGTGGTCATGCGTTTCTCTCCTTTTGGGTCTGTAATCAACTAAGAGTCAGAATCTGCTGAGTCTTACTTTTCCTTTGAGTTTATAATTGACCTTCTTTGTTGTCTTTGAATTTCGATACTACTCATAATGAAAATTTTGAATTTTTTTTATCTTACATCTTATGTGTCTTCTTTTTGAATCCAACTTGAATGATACAAAAAAAAAAAAAAAAAAAAAATCAATCGAAAAATAAGAAAAAATGAAAAAGGCAAAGAATCAATTAATTATCGCACAGAGGGAAAAACCAAAGGTCACATACATTGTATCTGCATATCATGACAGACAGACATTAATCGAAGGGGCTTGTATTTTCTTAAACTGTTTTGCGTGGGAACCAAGGACATGGTAAGGATAGACCCAAAACATTGCGATTCACAAGATTCCAGCCCACAAGCATGAGCTGCGGAGAATGAAAGCAGAGTAGATCAAACGATACCATGACCAACTGAATGCCATCGATGAAAAGAGAATGGATGCTTTGTATAAGATTCAATGTTATCAACAGAAACTAGCCAGACACTTCAACAAAAGGTGAAAGAAAGAAATTTTTAAGAAGGGAATCTAGTCCTAAAAGTGATCCGAGCTCCTGTGCACGACCTAAAAGGAAAGTTTAGACTAAATTAGGCTAGACCATACGTACTAAAAAAAAATCTATCCGGCGGAGGCATCATCCTCATGAATGTGGACGGGAATAAATCCCCTAACCCTTAACCTAGATCAACTAAAGAGATACTTTGTCTGAATGTAGTGTCTGTAGGGGAATAAATCCCCCAACACTTGTAACCTAGATCAACTAAAGAGATACTTTGTCTTAATGTAGTGTCTGTAGTTAGTTTCTCTATCTTCAATGCATTGTAGTCAGAACTACGTGGACCTGATTCTCCCTAAAAGAAAATAACTTATAGAAAAATGATGTAAGGGATACGTAGGCAGCCCAACTTGAGTGCGGTCCAAATCATAATACAAAATATTTTTGTTCAAGGATAAAAGCACCTCATTCTCATTTCCTCTGTGCATAATGCATCACTTATTTGATTCTTTTTGCCTAAACAAAAAAAATAATAAAAAGAAAATGGATCGCAAAGTTGAAAACCCGAAAGTGCGACTTAGGCAGAAATTAGAGCAAGCTCGTCGAATTGAAAACTCGAGGGGGCGATTCGGGCAAAAGTTAGAGCTAAAAAGAAAAAAGAGGTATGTCATTCAAATTGGATTATATCAAGAGTCATGTCAAGACCCATTTGTCATATTCAAAATAAAAAATGGGTAATGTGTCATATCTCGTTTTCTTCCTAAAGCAGTCAAATAACTCTACCCTTCTCGGGGTCGTCTTTCCTTTGTGTCAATCCCTCCTTTCATTGAAGAATTATAGAAAATGAATAAAGTGTTCAAAGTCAAATCGACACAAGTAAAAGTCGCCCTTATATGTCATCAGGGGCATTTTTTTTCGAGGTCATTCATGTCCTTTTGAGTCATCTTTGGTTAGTCAATCATCCCTTATTAGGGGCATGATCTCTAAGTCGTGTCTTCCTATCAAAGTGCTCAAGTCAAAAAAAAAAACCCAAACCATTTTGCTAACCTTCATTCCTAAAAGTCCATCATGACCTCTATGCCAATTCCACTGAATCCTAAAAGCACTATCCCCAAGAGTTTTCCTAGCCTAGATAATGCATTATTTCCTTTAACAAAATCACAAAGCTGAAGGTCCTTGGTGGAACCAAAACTGATCAAACCTCTCTCACAATCTGCATTGCCCAAGCCATTTGTGGAAAGCCTACCTCTCATTTCCAAAGCCCTAGCTCCTTGATGAAACCAAGCCACCCGAAAGGTCCCACCATAGACTGAAATCAAAGTATATCCCTCTCACTATTCAAAGAGAGTCCAATATCCAAAACCCAAGACCTAAGTTGCCTAATAGATAGGTCAAACCCCTTAAATTAGAATCAACCAAATCTCTTCACTGAGGATCCTCCACCCGATCAGCCAAGTCAAGAGGGTTCACCCGATCGATTAAATAAAAAATTCTCGAGCCGACTCGCCATAGGCTGATGCTCTCCTCTTTTCAGAAACTTTTCGATCCGATTCGCCATAGGTCGAGGCTCTCTTCTTTTTAGAAACTTCTCGAGCTGACTCACCATAGGTCATGACTCTCCTCATGCCAAACTCTTTTCAAAACTTCTCAAGCCAACTCGCCATTAGGTCGAGGCTCTCTCCTTACCAGAATCTTTTCAAAATCTCTCGAGCTGACTCGCCATAGGTTGAGGCTCTTCCATTACCAGAATATTTTCAAAATCTCTCGAGCCGACCCACCATAGGCCGAGGCTCTCCTCTTTTCAGAAACTTCTTGAGCCGACTCGCCATATGTTGAGGCTCTCCACTTTTTTGAAACTTTTCAAGCTTACTCGCTATAGGTCGAGGCTCTCCTTTTTTTCAAAATCTCTTGAGCTGACTTGCCATAGGTCGAGACTCTCTTTTCCATCATTCTTTATCTTGAAATCACCCACACCACCTAGAAATGTCTAAACACTCACCTAGACATCAAGTTGATTCCTTTTCCCATCTTCTGAAAATCACCTTTTTAGATAACCAATCATTAGTTCAAGGTATTAAGTTTGCATAAATACCTTTCTGCTTGAGGTCTAGATTACCCGTCATGGTCATCACTAAAAAAATCATAGATTTGTCAAACCTTCCTAAGATAGCCTTAGGAACCCACCAAAGAATCATTTTACAATTGTTCCAAGATCATGTTTAAGAGTCGACATCACATGCAAATTTCATTCATAACATACACAGAGCAAACCCGTGAATCCACCCTCTGGCATCCATACATTCATCTAATATATGCATCATCACATATCATCTATAGCATAGAGTTCATAAATCCCAAACACATGTATACATAAACATGCATCATCTATGCACAAACATATATGCAAGTGCGATCATTCGCAGTCATACACTATCATGTATTCTCATCTTTAGACAATCCTAAGATGGCCTTCAAGACTCATGTCTTTCAATCAACTAACAACCTTTGCACAAAATAAGGTTCTCCTTTTTAAACATCCTTTGTACAGAGCAAGATTTTCCCTGTTTAGATAATCTTTGCATGGAGCTAGGTCCTCCACTCGATTTAGCCAAGTCAAAAGAGTCCTCCACCCAATCGATTAAAATCTCTCGAGCCGACTTGCCGTAGGCAGAGGCTCTCCCCTTACCAAAATCTTTTGCAAACTTCTCGAGCGGACTCGCCATAGGTCGAGGCTCTCCCCATGCCAAACTCTCTTCAGAATTTATCGAGCCGACTTGCCATTAGTTGAGGCTCTGCTCTTACCAAAATCTTTTAGAAAATCTCTCGAGCCGACTCGCCATAAGCCGAGGCTCTCCCATTACCAGAGTCTTTTCTAAATCTCTTGAGCCGACTCGTCATAGGTCGAGGCTCTTCCCTTATCAAAATCTTTTCCAAATCTCTCGAGCCGACTTGCCATAGGTCAAGGCTCTCCTCTTACCAAAATATTTTCGAAAATCTCTCAAGCCGACTCGTCGTAGGCCGAGGCTCTCCCCTTATCAGAATCTTTTCCAAACTTCTCGAGCCGACTCGCCATAGGCCGAGGCTCTCCTCCTACCAAAATATTTTCAAAACTTATCGAGCCAATTCGCCATAAGCCGAGGCTCTCACCTTTTTATCCCAATCATTTGAAATCTCCCAAAGATACTGGAAGCATCTTTTTTTATTAGTCAATCCACCCATAAATGTCTAGAAATGATCGCCCAGCCATTTCTGTGGTTCCATTTCCATCTCCCCTTATTTTGAATCAATTATCCTCAATTCAAATCCTTTACCTATAAATGTCTAAACAGTAATATCCCTCTGGTTCCTTTCCTTGTTCATTTTAAAGTCAACCACATCCTTCACCTAGAAATGTCTAAACAGTGACATACCTCTAGTTCCTTTTTTTTTTTTACCCCTTTAATCCAAAATCCATCCAAATCATTCACCCAGAAATGTCTAGAAACGATCATCTAGACATTCCTATGGTTCCTTCCCCTGTCTTTTTATCCAAGTCAGCCCCATCCTTCACCTAAAAATATCTAACCACTAGCCTAGATATCATTTTGGTTCCTTTTTCTGCTTCCATTTATCAGTCAGTTTTCACCCATAAATGCCTAAAGACAATCACCTAGACATCCCTGTGGTCCATTCTCCCGTCTATTTATCAAATTCAGTTACATTCTCCACCCATAAATATTTAGGAACAATTGCTTAAACATCCATGTGGTTCCTTTTGCAATCTCCCTTTTCGACCACTCTCTCACCCATACATGTCTAAGCACTGACCTATACATCACTTTGGTTCCTTATGCCATCCTTTCTTCCGGGTTCACTATCATCAAAATTGCCTTATAGACAAGACAATTCTAATGAGGGAGCAACTGTGAACCCTCACTTTAGCACCTCCAAAATTATTTCTAAACTCTCCAAAACTAACCGGAATACTTTTCTATCCAAACTGACACTTTTTCGATCCTGATCGAACTTTCTATACCAAGCAACATTTTCCCAAAAATGACTGGATTTTTCTCAAATTTGACTGCCAAATTATCCGATAATTGATTTCGAGTCTACCAATACTAACCGGTAATTTTTCAGACTTCAGAATACCACGAAAACTGACCCGGAAGCCCCGAAAACTGACCTGAAAATTGAAAAAGCTTGCAAGTCAGACCCTGGGCGCATCATCCGCCGGGATCCTCTGCAGATCTGTCAGGCGTCCCGGCGGCTGCCTCTGAGAAGGCCGGAGGCTCCGCGCAGAGCCTCAGAGGCTTCACCTGGCGGAGCCTCTGTCTCTTTATGCAAAGCCTTCTACCACGCCAGAGGTGGCAAGGACTCTGCAGCGGTCAGAGCCACCAGGAGCCCGGTGTTAACTGGCGATGCCTCTAACTTTTTCACTGACATTGTCCCCTGTGCACGAAAATTCTAATTTTACCTTCTTTTCAGCCCATTTTTTAGCCCTTTTAACCCCATTCTTTTGGTCTTATTACATTTTCTCTTTCTAAACTACCCCACCTTCACTTCACATATAAATATCGCCTCATTCTCTTCATTTTCTTCACACCTTAAGCAATTGTAGATGACTATCCATTTGCTCTCTCTCTAATTAGTCTCTCATACTCCATTTGAGTAACCCCTAAATTAATTAATTTCTTTTTGATTTTAATTAATTTTAGGTTAATTAATTAATCTTCTTTAGTTAAACAATCACTTTGAATTAATTAATTAATTATTTTAATTAATTAATCCACTTAGATAATTAATTAATTAAATACTCTTCTTGAGTAATTAATTAATTAATTTAATCATTCCTAGGTTAGTCTCACTTAATCAACTCTCATTGAGTAGGATTCCCACATTTTGACTCCAATAAAATAGAACTTTAGTCCGGAAAAACACTTCGCCCACTCAAAATCTCCCAAAGAGAAGGTACAACATCTTCTCTCACAAACTCCAAAATCCCACCTAATCAAATCAAATCAATCTGACCAATCACTAAACCCCTTCACCTTGTCGTGGAACGAACTACGTGGGTTTTAATCCTCATCCAATGGGGTACGTGGGCACGCTTAGAATTTAACTCAAAGCCTCAAATTCAAATCCCCAATCAATCATTTTCCCCTCTATTTTTTTTTTGTAAATATTTGTAGTTAATTAATGTAATTAGCTAGTTAATTATTTTGGAGTAAAGGAGTGACCCTGTGATTTTCCTAGTACCCATAAGGGCTAGAGAAAATACTCTTCTTTACTTATGGATGTTTAAATTACTTGTTTTCAATTCTCCATGCACTCATGATTATGCCATGTTCATGCATTATAATCTTCATTAATACTTGTCATTCATAAAATCAATTTTTTTTTTTTTTTAAGTTAAATCAAACTTAAGTGCTAAATTAAGATTATTTTAAAACCAAAAATCTAGTTCCTGAACTCAACCTGTTTTGAAAACTAGTGACTTTATCCTTGGGTAAATTAATCAAATATTAATAAATTTGAGTCAAATTGAATTTTTTCTTAATTTTTTCATTTAAATAAATTAAGGTGGTGATTCCCAAACCCTTTTCAAAAATCAAATCAATTTTTCGAGGCAATAGCCGCTTTCAATTGTGAGCATCGAAACTCGCACCTAAACTCCCTTAAAAATTGCTTTCATTTCCTTAAGGCATTTTCCAGAGTGAGGGGAGGAGCGTTCGAGCGAGGCCTCACACTCTCTTGTATAAGCTTGCATGGAAGCTTCAGACCTCAGAGTGCTTTGTGTTCTCTTTCCTGGGCATTAGGTTTATTCATCAATGGGGTGGCTTACGGAGCTATATATGCTCCACCATTTGGCATTCTATAAAAAATGCTTACTGCTCTCTCCTACGAAGCTCTACCTGGATTGTTGCTCCTTGGTAGACTGTAAATTTCTAGAATAGCAATTGGTTAGGCTACATTATCTTGGATAAGCTTCGATTATCTATGGTTGTTTGAAAAAAGCTAAAGGCCATGATTTGTTATTTTTTCTATGACGGGTAATGGCATTTCTTGGATGAATTTTGCAGCTCCTTTCCCGAAATTATTTTGGATATTACAAGCTATAAATTTGGCACCATAGATATCCTGATTTGGACTGATTCCCATCATGGTAATGTCTCTTGTAAATCAATGCTTCAACACCTTTGAGGTACGCTGCCTATCACTCGATGGAACAAGGATTTATGGACGTCTTTTATTCTCCCATCTAGATCCGTTTTGTGCTGGAGATTATTCCATAACAGGCTGCCAACGTATGACAATCTTTGCAGTTGCGGTCAGACTATGGTTTCTTGTTGTTGTCTATGTCTTCAAGGCTTTGAGACAATTGAGCATGTCTTCATTTCATGTCCGTTTGCGACCTCAATTTGGAAGGCTATAGAGTAGCTCTTTGCTCTTAGATTAGACCATTCTAGTTCTGCTCTAACCCTTTTCATATCAATCCATAAATGCTCCCTAAGCAGCCAAGCTCGCCTTTATCTTTATGTGGCGGTTGTAACAACCCTCTGGGAAATTTGGAGGGCTAGAAATCCTTGTGCATTTCAAGATGTTGATCTATCAATCTTTGATACTCTTCGCAACATTTGGAGAGGCTTGAAAGAGATTGAATACTTTAAAATTGGTCATTGCAACAACAAATTAAATGACTTTGCTCTTCTAAAGAGGTTACGGGTCTCACTTATGCCTCTTAAAGCTTCTTAAATCTTAGAGGTTTTTTGGATTCTGCCAACTGAGGATTGGTTGAAGTTAAATATTGATAGGGCTTCTAATGGGGCGCCAGGGAGAGCTGGTGCTGGTGGGGTTTTTCGCACCTTCAGAGGGTTTGTTCATGGATATTACTTGGTTCCTTTGGGCACTTGCTTTGCTTATGAGGTGGAGTTAGCTGCAGTGATCCATGGTATTATTCAAGCTTGGGAATTAGGGTGGCATTAAGTCTGGTTGGAAACTAACTCAGTTTATATCGTGAATATCATTCAAGCTCAATCCTTAGATTTTCCTTGAAAGTGGAAGATTAAGTGGATGAAGTGCCTCTCATGTATTCACAACATGTCTTTTATGGTTTCCCATGTTTTTCAAGAAGCAAATGGAGTAGCATATGCTTTGGCATCTAGAGTCGTCAACATGACGTATTTTGCATGGTGGTTTTCATACCCCTCATTTTTTAGTCATCTAGTTCTACATAATGGTATGGGCCGTCCTCATTTTCGATTCCTTGTTTAGTTTTTTTGGCAACTTGTTTGTTGTTTATAGCTTTATGTTGCTTGCTATATACTAATTCTATTCCTTTTATTTTATTTTATTAATAAAGCACAAGATTTATCTTATGATGTGGATGTTATGAGGGTGTCAGTCTAACTGAGATGTCCGGATGTACCTTTAAATTCGAATCATTGCAAGTTAATATAAAAAAAAAAAGATTAATTTTAAGAAATGGTCTTAATTTTAATGACATATATCGAGCTTGTCAAACTACATGTGAAATTCCTTCCTTAATCTAATTAAAGAAGGCAATTTTACTTAGATGAGAATTTAAAAAAAAAAATCTCTCGAACTTCTTAAAGCATATCTTCTTAATTTTTTTTTTCTCCTTAAATGTACTTCATAAATTAAATAATAAAAGAAAGGAAAAAAAGTCATGCATTCTAATATATATATATATATATATATATATATATATATCTTCTCTTCAAAATGTCTATGACAATGTTGCATCATTAAAAAAAATTTGGAGGGGTGGACTATGCTAGGATTTGTTGCTTATTAAATTGTAGTTGACCTGCTGTCAAAAAAAAAAAAAAAAAAATTGTAGTTGACCTAATGAGCATTTTCAACTTCTTATTATATTTAAAAGAGAAAAATAAATATAAAAAGATAACAATGGTCGAATCTTATTACTATATAAATATTAAACTATAAAATAGCCTTTTATTTTTATTTTGCATATTACAACCTTAAAAAAAAATCATTGACGAACACGATTATATTTAATATTATTAAAATTAAATATAAAGATTTTTACATGATTAATTCGAAAAATATAAAAATATCAAATTGAGGTGGGAAGGAAGTGATAGAAATTTCAATTATTTAAGTAAAAAAAATTTCACAAAATGAAGGATTGTGGATAGAGGTGTTCAAGGGCCAGACTACTCGCTTAAACTTAAGAGGAAATTACCCATGTACTCTTTTTTAATTTTTAATTACAATTTTACTCCCACTTCTATTTTTTTTATGTTTTTACTCTCTCTCATTTATTTTTATGCTCTCTTTTTACTTTTTATTAAAAAAAATGCACTCTTTGTATTTTGTTACTTTTGTTTTTTTTATTGTTGATGATGGCAATTGATTTTGGTTGGATTTCATGCTATCTTTTCATTAATTATTATTATTACTATTAATTAAATCATTTTAGCCTTTGTATTGTTTTAATTTCAAAAAAAATGAGTTTATCTCATTTTTTTTCATATGTATATATT
>CATKHJ010149262.1:0-19238 GCA_949750685.1 Vernicia montana | reverse complement strand
GAACTAGGTGACCTTTCTTCAACAATTTATTTATTCTGCATTGATTCCTACTACAATTGATGTTCACATAAAAAGTTGTCTAGGGCATGAATATTGGAACATCATATCAGTGGTTGGTTGTATGTGATCACCTGCATTATTAATACCAACTGGTACTCGTACTAACTTATTGTCAAGATTAAGCAATTCCAATGTTTACCTGCTTATCAGTTTGAAGAACTGGAGGGAGTTGTGCCTTATCTAGCCTTTGAAGAGCATGTGCAATATTTTAGTCTTGCCTTATTAATTTAGGTGCCTCCTGTGGGTTATTGACCTTTGTAATGTTCTTGGACTCATCTAACACATCATAACTTTGCATCCACTTGCAACTTTTAACAGAGTTTATTTGGTTCTCTAGTTTAATGTTCAAGATGCAATTATTTTGACGTCTAGTTTTTACATTGGTTCTCTAACTTTTTTATTTTTGATTTTAACTTTTTGATTTTTGCTTTTTTCTTTGTGAAAGTGCTTTTTACAAATTTTTATTTTGCTAGAAAGAAAATGCAATGATACAAAATTATATGTGATAAATATGTGATTCGTGAAACAGACTAGGGATTTTATAATGAGAAAACAATTTTTGCTTTTCATAGAAAGTAAAATTTTGCCTTTGTTTTTCTTACAAAATGGAACTTTATTGATAGTATAAAAAGAGCTAGATCAGAGATTTCATTCAGTTTAACCTTATTGAGTTAAAGAATTTCATGTCTTTCCTCCCACTTTCTCTGTTTTCTGTGATTCTGAAATCTTTGCTATTCTTATTATATCAATGACGCAATATTAATGCCATTTTAAATGACATTATATTTTTCAATCATTGTGAGTGTCACGAAGACTTGCAAATGAAGGATTTCAGATATTTTGCTTGTTGCAGACTGTTATGATAATATATTAGATTAAGCTAGTACACTCTTACAGTAATTTAACTGTAATGCAATTTTACATTTTATTAAGCACTTTGTTGATCTGAAAAAAAATTTGCCTCTACTTTCTATGCAAACATTTTTTTGTCATATGCATTAGCTTAGGAGCTTACCTAAAGGTGTTTTCACTGGATATTGAGATGGAATAAGAAATGCATTGGATACTTGGGATTTATTATTCCTGTTATTATCTCATTATTATCTTTTGAAATAATAATAGTGCATTTGTAAGTGATTGATTGTCTTTTCTTGTTATGCAGCCTTGGTTCGAAAGGAAATTCAAGATGAAACTGACAAAATGACTGGCAAGTCAAAACAGATTTCTCCTGTTCCTATTCATCTCAGTATCTACTCTCCAAATGGTAAAGGACTGACTTACATTGCAAACCTATTATATGTGGTGCACATTTATTTTGGCTACATTATGATAGAATGATTACATTTGCTTTTTATTTTTTTTTCTTTTTAAATTTTGCAGTTGTTAACTTGACCTTGATAGATTTGCCTGGTTTAACCAAGGTTGCTGTAGGTATATTTACCCAATCCTGCCCCTGAATCTTTATTCTGTTTTTTTCTGTTAACATGGATGTACTATAACAATTATTTTTTTCCTTCAATTTTGAATATGTAAATTAGTGATGTTTGTTATTGACAGAGGGACAGCCTGAGAGCATTGTTAAGGACATTGAAAATATGGTTCATTCATATGTTGAGAAGGTAACCAGAGAATATTTTTTATCAATGCTTAGATGAAAAATCTGCTACCCCACGGGCACTAGATACATATATATGAAGATAAATATCCTGTCTGAGGTCATGTTGATGTTATTCTTCCTTTTGTTGAGCAGTATGCTCTCCATTTTGCTAGTATGGAGAACAAGATTCCCACCCATCACCCATGGCAAGAAAATGTTTGATGCATAAGAGACTCTTGAACCCTATTTGGGGTGCTAAAGGTTTAGAGAAGACCTAGGACTAGGAGCTTCAATCTATATCCCTTCCTCTGTTCTCTCTTAATCATATCAGGGGAAATTTCAAAAAACTTTGTTGAAATAAGTTTTCACATGCTTACTGGATAGTGTTTCAAATCTGAATTAATGAGGCGTTGCCACCTTTTCAAGTTGTGGCTCTTTTTCCCCTTTAATGTTGATTTGCTAAGTTTTCCAATAATGAAAAGGTGTTATCATGAATGATATGTTTCACCGATTAAGAAATTTGGTTGTTTACTAGCTTTGATGTTTGATTCATTTCCTTCCCTGGCACTAGTGGCAAAGGTGAAGAGTGGGTTGGGAGGAAGTAGGTTTTGGATTTGAAATTTCCCGGGAAAGGAGCGGCGAAATGCAACTTATTGGTGTCATTGCAATTTGCCTGAGTTCTATATATACTTTCATAAAATGCAAACTTATTTTCCCTCTCTTTAGTTGATGAAAATATGATTATTGGACTGCAGCCAAATTGCATTATTCTTGCTATAACTCCAGCCAATCAAGATATAGCAACATCTGATGCTATCAAACTCTCTAGAGAAGTTGATCCATCTGGTATTACTTTCTTTTTCAGTTTTCATTTATTGCTCAGTCCAATCAAATTTATGTTCATAATTATTTTATGGTGCTCTTTCTGATTATAGATGTTTTTGTGTTTCTTTCCAGGTGAAAGGACATTTGGTGTGTTAACAAAGCTTGACTTGATGGACAAGGGAACAAATGCTTTGGATGTAAGAATTCTTAGCTTCTTAGAATCTGTAGCTAGATTGTAGATGATGTCTCTTATATGTGTATACATATCTACCAATAAAATCCCAAAGTGGGCATGATTAAAGTATTCAGATATATTATGTAATTTTAATTCAAGTCCAGCAAACCCTTGGTACTTTTTTTCTGTTACCAACATGTATATTATTTTCTCTGTGCCATTGATAGTTGAAGAACTCATACTCTCTGTCTCTCTCTCATGTTTGCTTCTTTGCTTTATGTAGGTTCTTGAAGGAAGGGCTTATCCACTGCAACATCCTTGGGTTGGAATCATGAACCGCTCACAAGCTGATATCAATAAAAATGTAGACATGATAGCTGCTAGACGGCAGGAGCGTGAGTTCTTTGCCACTAATCCTGACTATAGGCACCTAGCTGGCAGAATGGGTTCAGAATATCTAGCAAAACTTCTATCCAAGGTGTTTTTTTCTTTTACCTGCAAATCTGACGTTTTCTGCACTCTTTTATGTGTGTGTCCAGAAATTCTATATCCAGATGCTTTTACTAACTTTGTATGTATGGTAATGGGATTCAGCTTTTTTTTTTTTTTTTGGTCCCTATTTTTAAATACAAGTATACAACTGATAATTAACTTTGCACCTCCAATCTGAAGATGACAAATTTTCTCCAATCTTTTGTTTTAACTAATTCTATTTATGGTTTGTTATCACTAATTACTATATGGTTTCAGCATTTGGAGTCTGTAATTAAAGCCCGCATACCAGGCATCATATCATTAGTTAACAGAAGCATTGATGAACTTGAAGCGGAGTTGGACCACCTAGGTAGACCTGTTGCTGTTGATGCTGGGGTAGGATTTTATGCATATTGTTTATTATTGATAGTTGGATGACAGTAGGGCTAAGATATCAGTTGATACCATTTTTCTGTGTGCATATCAGGCCCAGTTATACACTATCTTGGAGTTATGCCGTGCTTTTGACCGGGTATTCAAGGAACATTTGAATGGAGGGTAATGTACCAAACCTTTTCTTCTTCTTCTTTTTTTTTTTTTAAATGTGAGCAATTGTCTCCATCAACTATGGAAGCTACAATATAAACTGTCTTCTACTTCAATTTGAGTTGTACCAATCAGAAATAGGTGTTCAGTTCAAAAAAAAAAAGAAAGAACAAAAAAAAAGATGTAGATAGTTCTAACCAGTTTTACCCATAGTGAAACACATGCATAGTTCTGACCAGTTTTACACAGTGAAACACATGCATATGCCCATCAAAGGTATTCTATTTTATTCGATTTGAGCACTTGATAGTGTACTTGGTAAGGTAACTTCTTAGCAATACCCTACAATGATCGACCTTGAAGAAGTCTCTCATACCCTGTTACTAGATAATTAAGAAGTCTCTCATACCCTGTTACTTCACATTTAATTTCTTTGCTAAATCTCAGACGGCCTGGCGGTGATCGGATTTATGGAGTTTTTGACAACCAGCTTCCATCTGCTTTAAGGAAACTTCCATTTGATCGTCATTTGTCCCTGCAAAATATAAGGAAAGTGGTTTCAGAGGCAGATGGATACCAACCTCATTTGATTGCACCCGAGCATGGTTATCGACGGCTCATTGATGGTGCAATTAATTACTTCAGAGGGCCAGCTGAAGCTTCCGTAGATGCTGTAAGTCCTCTGTTCAATTTTAATTATATTTTTATTTTTGTTCATGGTCATTGGTGAGTTTTGATATGATTAACAGGAAATGATGCCCAAGGCATTCTATTTGTCTTTAAGATATCATCTTATCTAAAGGCGCTGGTATGAAATTTTGATCCAAGTGATATTTTATGGAGAAAAAGCATTTTCTGAAGTTTCAGTAAATTAACTTTTTGTATCCAGAATGTCCTTAAAGTAGAAGACATGATATGAAACAAATACAGTGAATCATATGGTTTTATGAATTTTGTCACAATCTGAGTGCACTATGAAATGTTGGCATGCAGCTAGCAAGCACTTATATTTGTTTTTATTGCCATGAAAAAAAAGCTGAAAGTTTTATACTACATTTTTGAAATTATGTAGTCATTTTAATTGATTAATAATTATTCCTGTAGGTTCACTTTGTTTTGAAAGAACTTGTGAGGAAGGCAATTGGAGAAACACAGGTTTGGGATTTGGAAACCCAACTAAATGACTAATTTCATAGTGATAACGTTTTAGTAACAAGACAAGTAAATTAATGTTGAGGAAATTGAACAGGAGCTGAGGCGTTTTCCAACTCTTCAAGCTGAAATAGCATCTGCTGCCAATGAGGCACTGGAGAGATTCCGTGAAGATAGTAAGAAGACAACTTTGAGGTTGGTGGACATGGAATCCTCGTACCTGACTGTGGATTTCTTTAGGAAGGTTCCAATGGAGATGGAGAAGGGTGGAAATCCAACTGCCAATAATGCAGATCGATACACAGAGGGCCACTTTCGCAGAATAGGATCCAATGTTTCCTCTTATGTTGGGATGGTTTCTGAGACACTCAGGAACTCCATTCCAAAGGCTGTGGTTTATTGTCAAGTGAGGGAGGCCAAACAGTCCTTGCTGGATCACTTCTACACCCAAATCGGCAGAAAAGAGGTAAAAGAGAAAACCCTTGCATAGCCATGATCCTTGTGTGCGCGTGTGTGTATACAATTTGTAGAAAAATGCTACAAAGTCTCCCATAGCATAATATAGCATAGTATTTCCTAGAAAAATGCTCCCATGGACCAGCTTGTCAAAGAAAGCGGCTCAATAATTGTCAAAGTCATCAAATCCCAACAACTACACCGAAAGTCACTAAACCCCAACAACTGCACCATTCCTTTTTAGACTCTGTATGTAATACATTCCTTTTTGACTCTATATGTAATACTAAGGAGGTTGATGATTCACCCGACTCTTTCCGTCGGATCTCTTCACTGAGAACCAAATCACGAACATCGTCAAATTTCAACTTATTGCTTCCCGACGAGCTACTCACAGCTGTGACAGTAGCATTCCAACTTTCTGGTAGAGAAGATAGTAGTATTAATGCTCGTACTTCATCGAATTCAATATCAACTGAACTCAATTGGGTTGTGACTGTGTTGAGTTCGTTGAGATGTTGAGCTGTTGATGCGCCTTCCGTCATCCGTAGATTGAATAATCGTCTCATGAGGTGCACTTTATTTGCTTCTCGTACATACTGGCAAGAGTCTTCATAAGACCTGTTGTGGTATTTTCCTTTGCTATATTAAAAGCAACATTGCGGGACAGCGTCAATCGGATAACTCCGAGGGCCTGCCCGTCGGTTTCAGTCTTCTTCCTTCATAGATTCTGGCTTCTTCCCTGTGAGAGATTGATACAGATTTTTCTGATATAGATAGTCCTCTATCTGCATTTTCCAGAACCCAAAATCTACGCCATCAAACTTCTTGAGTTTCATCTTCCATTCGTCTACGGCCATTGCTACCACTCAAATTTGACTTCCTCTAGATTTTTTCTGACAATTCTGGCGAACCACTATGTATGAGAACACCTCTGTTGACAGACTGATACTGCCTGCTAAATTTCACTATTCACGAAATTTACTATTCATATAAATAGTAACTTTGTAGATAATTGACAGAATTTACAACCAGCAGCTCTGATACCAGTTGTTGGGAATTTACACAAATTTTCTATATGTCAGATTTATGAGAGAGTAAAAATAATAAACAACATACAATTTACTGAAGAGAAAAATATACAGTGTTTACAACACTTACAACTTAAGAAAATTGCTTTCAATTTTCTTTCAATAAATCTCACTCAATTTTCTGCACCTCACCATACTTTCTATTTTTTTTTTCTTACAACTTCACAATTTTTTTTTTTTTTTAAAACATAAAATGGGGTGCTGTAGACTCAACAACCCTTTCCTTCACACGTTTTGCCACCTAATTTTCAACTGCTACTTTTATCTTTGTCAAAAAGGAATGGTGTAGTTGTTAGGGTTTAGTGACTTTTGGTGCAGTTGTTAGAGTTTGATGACTTTGACAATTATTGAGCCGCTTTCTTTGACACAGTTGAAGTCCTATCCACTGATTAATTTCATTGTGGTTTGTTAAGTTTTTAATATAGATTTGGGAGAACCAACCTTAAAAGCTAGCTTATTAAGGTTGGGGAGTTCATTTTTATATTAATCACTTAATATGTTTGTATTTTATCAATGTGGGACATTTTTCCATATAATATTCTTAACAGCTTTTTCAAGTGGTAACTGGGCGAAGATAATTTTTAATTAAGTCCAGTTGACACTTGCAAATTTATTATATGGATTGGGCCAAAAGAGAATTTAAAGTTTGAGCGACACTCCATAATAGGCGAAATAATTGAAAGTCCGAGAGAAATCCGTACTGGACAAAGAACAAATTTGAAAGTCCATCACCAGGTAAAAGATAATTGAAAGAAACCCACCACGAGTCAATAATTGAAATCAAACTAAACTCGGAATATACCAGAAATTGAAATCTCAGTCCGAATTATGATAGAACAGGAGGTGATGCAAGGATCGATTTTGCTCTAATGTCATGTTAAGTTTTTAATATAGATTTGGGAGAACTAATTTTAAAAGTTATCTTGTGAAGGTTTAAGAGTTTATTTTCATATTAATCACTTAATATGTTCGTATTTAATCAATATGAAATATTTTTCTATATAATATTTTTGACATGTTTAATCTAACATGATGAATCCATTCAGATTTGGGTGTGATGGCGATGTAATATTTAATTTAAAGTAGGTAAACTCTCCCGTAAACACGCTCAATGAATCCATGTCCAGTTCTAGATGTTGGGCTTGCTAAGTGAGAAATCTGAACGAAGATAATTTGCAAATAGGTGATTTGCTGATTCATTTCTATCCTTTGTACTGCAGGCCAAACAACTTGCACAATTGCTGGATGAAGATCCTGCATTGATGGAAAGAAGGCAAAAATGTGCCAAAAGGCTTGAGTTATACAAATCTGCAAGAGATGAGATTGATTCGGTCTCATGGACTAGATGAACCTATTTGAGAGATGGATGCAGTATAGTTGGTGATTGTGAGGTGTTTTTCTCAGCTCAGGTTTGCTCACTTTGAGCCAATCTTCTTGTTTTTCCTTAAACTATTCAATATGATATTAAGTTTCTAATGCATTGGACCGAGTTTTGATTTTAAAATTTTAATATATTATTTCTCATATTAGCCATAAATTTAAAATAAATTCAATTATTTGACTTCTCAAACAATAATTAAATTATTAATCATTTCAAAATTCTTAATAATCCAAAATTTTCATCAAAAATGTATTTTTAATTATTGGACTATAAATCTAATAAATTATATGCAAAAAAAAAAAAAAAAAAAAAAAAAATCTAACAAATTTGAAATATAAATATCAAAATAATAGTGTTATAAGTGTATAGCACAGTTTAATTCCTTTCAAGACCTTCAGTTCTTAAATTTCCAAACCGCCATTATAAAATGGCAATTTATACTTATTTTGGATCATATCGAGCAGCAACTATTTCCTGCATCTTCATTTTTATCAAGCTCTTCTAGAGCTGCCCACAATTTGGGATCATTATAATCTTTTATAAGAAAAGCAGGCTTTGCTTCCATGAGTAAATGTTCTGGATTTCCAGTAGTTAAGCCAACAACAGGTAAACCTGCAGCAACTCCAGCTTTAATCCCTGAAACAGAATCCTACCCAAGCAAAAACAGAAAACATATCAAATCTCATGAAGACCCCATGAAAATATAAAGCTTGATAAAGAAAGTTATATACCTCCAAAACAAATGTGTGATCCTTGGACGCTTTCAGTACTTCAAGAGCTTTTAAGTAAGGATCTGGGTGTGGTTTAGGATGCTCACACTCACCCCCTATGATGAGAATATCAAAGAAATCGGTGAGCCCAAGAATCGATATGATAAGTTCAGCATTTGCTCTTGGAGCATTTGTAACTGCAGCCCGTTTCAAACCATGATCTTCAACCCATTTCTTCAATTTATATAGGCCATTAACAGCCTTCAATTTTTCGGGGGCCAACCTTTTTTTTCCATTGGAAAATTACCATGGTAAGCCTGTTAGAGTTTCAAATAATTTGTTTCATCCCATGTTTGGTATAAATGAATTTGAAGTTTAGAATTAATTTATAACTAATGGAATTTGATTTAATTACTTTGAATTCTATAAAATTTTATAGATGAGAGTAAAATGAATATTTTCATTATCATACCAAACATGAAAACATGAAACGTCAAATGAATTTCAAGGAACTCGTTTATATACCAAATAGGGTCTCAGATACAGGGTATTGAAATTTACCGTCGAAACATGGCTTCTTTATCAGCAAGAAATTTCATGCCTCCTTGAATATCATCAGGGAAGAGGACCAAGGCCATATCTTCATTGTGCTTTCCAGAAAGTTTTTCAGCAAAGAACTTTTCAGTAATAGGAACCCCTCCATTAAAATTTATCTGTTAAACATTAGTTAGTTAATACCTGTAACAATTGTTCAAAACTTGCCAATCATGATTAAAAGTGATTTGTTCATTCATTAAAACCTACTAGTCTCAAATTCTTAAGACCCAAAAATAGAACCTTGAAACAAAGGGTCAACAAGCAACAATAAACCTAATTAACAAAGCATTTAAACTAGGATTTTAAATAACAGTTTCAGAATCCGAAATCGTGTAACGGAATTGTATTGAATTGGACCATATTGAACTAAATCGGTTGCTGCTATTGTGAATACTTTTTTCAAATTTTGCAAAATAGCTCAAATAAATATTTCAATCAAATATCATTATACTATTGTGTAATAATTTAGTGACAAATATATGATAAAAAAATCATTTATTATAAAATTTGTTTAAAAAATATATGATTTCCAATCACCTGTATCATAACGAGAAATATTGTATCAGTAGACTAAAAATCCGATACATAATGGACAACATGTAACGTATCGGCCGATATTTAAAACCATGATTTAAACCCCAAGAAATCTTCCTTCTTCTTGATAGAAATCAAGGAAAAATGTGTTACCTCTTGAAGCATTTCCCGGAAGGTATAATAGTGTAGGGGATCAGAATCACAAAGAGTTCCATCAACATCAAATAATATTGCTTCCAATGGAGCAAGTCCAGAAAGAGAGCCTTCACTGCATCCATAAAGTTTAAACAATGAACATTGAAGTAAAGCCAACTTAAGTATCACCTGATACCCAATCTTGGACTACCACTCACTTAGCATCTAAATCAAAACTTGCATTCAATTCAATTTAGTTTTGTTTTTTAGTTTCATTCATGGAAGGCCAAAACTGACCGAAACAACAATGTAAGCTACACAATAAGAAAAGTCGGCCCTTTTAATAACCCTTAGTGAAAACTCCCAATATATGATAAATAGAGGCATTCGGACCCGAGACCCTGCACCTAGGAAACCAACTAAGCTATGATAAATAGGGGCATTCGGATCCGAAACCCTGCACCTAGGAAACCAACTAGGCTAGCAATTTAGTTCTTATATCATGTACATTGACTGTTTTGAATTGCCAGTCAATTTCATTTTTTTTTATCTCACCCAAAGCAAGTGTATTTATGGACAAAAGGGTTTTCTAGTTTTCTAAAGAAATTCTCAAGCATATAAGAAACTATTAGAAAATCCCAATTTTATACTTTTTCCAGTTTTGTATAGACTTTGGAAAACCAATTATCAAAATTTTCCAAGATTTTTTTATTTTATTTTCAAGTTTGGAGAGTTAATTTCATCCATGCTCCTCGAACTTTCAACATACGCACATTATGATCCTCGAATTCAATTTTCTTTCTTAAAAATCATTCAACTTCACTATAAATGCACATTAAAGTCTTCTGTCAAGTTTTCCAGGTAAAACTAACGACAAAGTTATATGGAAGTGCCACGTATGCAATTTTAAGTTTAAAAAATGTCACATCAGCTGATCCCTCACCTCACTTTCTCTCTCCTCACGTGTGCCTAATTTTATGCTCTATTTTCTCTCTTTTTCACCTGCTTAGTTTTTGCTTTCCTTTTAGATCTAAGAGAAGCAGCTCTGCTCCTATCCAAAATTAATCAGCCTTAATTTTTTACCTAATTAATTAACACTTCCAAAATTCGAAAACAAAACCTGAGAAATTGAGAAAAGAATCTCAAGTGCATGCCTTCTTATTGTTGTTGTTTTTTTGTATAAGTACTACTAGAATTGGGTCTGAAATTGATGGTAATAAACCTTATGCTGAACTTTGGATGGGAACCTATGAGTCTTCTTTAAGACCTCTCGGCTCCTCCTAAACCATCCTCCTCTCGTGTCCTCTCTTACTTTTTTTTTTTTTTAACTTTTAACTAATTTTAATTTTTTTTTATTTTAGGGTTTGAAATTGGGGATTGGTGATTATTGATTATTAATTGACAAATGTATGTATAATATGCAGAGGAAGAAAGGAAGCCATACAAGATGAAGCTGGAAGAACAAAATCGTGTCAGCAAAACATCGACCATTGAAACCCACTAGCATTGCGTTTGTTGATGATGATGATGTTCTTGACATCCCTCGCTTCTCTAGAATCACTAATTTTGATTCTTCATCTAGTACTACTATTTGATTTAGTGTCTAAAATGTGATTCTTGAATATCAGAAAAATCATGCTGAGAGAAAGATCGATAAGGAGATTGAGAAGGAAATCAGCCATTTATCATCAAGACTAGAAGTTCTTAGGCTCGAAAAGGCAGAGAGGAGTTTAATATTAGCATTGAAAGGAGAGGGAGAATTGTGCCAGCGAAATTCATGGAGCCAAAACAGACTGTAAAGATTGAAGACCACTGTTATCCAGTACGAAAACAAAAATTAATCAAAGAGGAGTCAGTTTGGGGCCATCGAAAATCTTTTCTGGAGCTAAGTCTCAGTTATTGAATAAACAAGAGATTACCACTGTTTCTACATAGAGTCGGAGAAAATCTTGTTTCTTGAAGCTTGAAGAAATCGATGAATTAAAGGTTGATTAATTAGGTAAAAAAAAATTAAGGTTGATTAATTTTGAATAGGAGCTGCTTCTCTTAGATCTAAAAGGAATGTAAAAACAAAGAAATTTAGTTTTTGAAGTTGAAAGAGAGATAGAGAAGTTAGAGAGAGACAATATAGTAGAAAATTAGGCACACACGAGGAGAGAGAAAGTGAGGTGAAGGATCAGTTGACGTGGCATTTTTTAAACGTAAAATTGCTTATGTGGTACTTTCACGTAAGCTTGCTGTTAATTTTAACTGGAAACTTGACAGAATGACTTTAATGTGCATGTATAGTGAAGTTGAATGATTTTTAAGAAAGAAAATTGAATTCGAGGACCATAATGTGCGTATATTAAAAGTTCAAGGGCCATGGATAAAATTAACTCAAGTTTGGAAAAATTGACAACCAGGTTTTCCAAAATTAGATAGAAAATTGGGGAACATGTTTACTAAACTTTTAAAACTATAGTTTAACCAAAAAAAAAAAACTTGAATTAAAGATTTATAAATTTTCTTTTCATTTCAAAATATTTAACATTTTCTAGATTTGAATAAGCAACTAGAGTATGCATTACTTAAATATAGACCTGTTCATGAGTTTAGCTATCCGCTCGACCCGCCCAAGTCCACCCAAAAATTCGGAATTGGATATATATTTTTTTCTTAGACCGTCTGAGCCCGAATCTAAAAAAATTCGACTATTTTTTGGACGGGTTTGAAAATATTATTTTTTTGAGATCCGTCTGATAAGTCTGACCCACCAAAAATAATTTACATATAAAAAATTATATATATATTTTTATGCGGACTGGATTTAGTTAAAATAATAAGCTTGTATGATAGGTCGGGCTTGGATTTAAGCTTGAAAAATCAAGCCCGACAAGTCCGGCCTACGATTTGAATAGGTCTACTTAAATATACTCTTCTTGAGCCATCAATTTCAAGCTAAAATGATAAAATCTGGCAAATCTTTCAATTATACAGGTTCATACAAATTACAAAAGATAGAATAAACAGTTAAAAAGCATAAATAAAAAAAAAAAAAATTATAATCAGAGGCAAAATTACCTCTCAACTGTGTTTTGGCAGGAACTAGCCATTATGTGTTGATTTTTTTCTTTTGCACCAAATTCTGTGTTGATGGGTAGACTCAAAAATCAAAAGGGTTTTTCTGAGAAAGATTTGGTTTTGTTATTCAAGTGGGAATTGGAACAGAATAAATCTGAGAGTGGTGGAGATATTAAAGAGAAACAACAATGGAGAAACCAAACAAAGAATCAATAAATAGTTAAATACCAGGGAAAGGTTGGTTCCAACTTTTACCCAACTGGTTTTTTTCTTTTCTAATTTTTTAGTGTTGTGTGCTGTGTGACGTGCATGTGACAGTAGGCTGGTGCCAAAATTTTGCAATTGTCATGCCGAATTGGTCACTTGTTCTAACAGTGTGAAGGGTAGTGACTAGAGGACAATAACTTTTTCTTTTTTTTTTTTTAAATTAATGACCGTTTAGTAGTATCATAATGTTATGTCCAAAAGTTTTGAGTTGGAATTTCAATTAGAATTATTTTTATAAATAAATATATATATAATTATAATTTTTTATTTATTAAATAAAAAGTTTAATTATCAATTATAAATCCTTTTACATTATTATTTGATGTGTTAAAGAAAATCATTTTGTTGAAAATATGAGTTAGAAATTATGTGAACACATATTTTAATTATAAAAATTTCAAAATAAATAAATAATTAATGCTCCAGAACTTTTTTTTTTTCAATATATAAAATAATAATTTTTCTAAAAAAAAAAATAATTTCAAGCTCAAATATTAAAAAGACCCATCATAAGCTAAAATTTAAAAAATTCTTGTATAAAAATTGTTATGTGAGTTTCACTATCACAAATTAATAATTTATTATAATTTATTTAAGTAATTACTCAAATATTTCAGTATTACATATTCAAATTTAATCAATTCTAAGTATGCATCAATGGCCAAAAACCCAACTTGGTATCATCCTTGGGTTGTCAATTCATATGGTATCGAATCGAAAATAGCTTTATCCTCCAGGAGATGCAAGTGCTCTTCTTTCAACAGAATTATTTTATCAATGATTAAAGTTTCGAACGAATCTATTCAGGCTGCAGGTTTTCCAGCATCTTTCTTTGTATCAAGCTCTTCCAAAGCTGCCCACAATTTCGGATCATCATAATCCTTTACAAGAAATGTTGGCTTTGCTTGCATCAGTAGATGTTCTGGATTTCTGGTAGTTAAACCAACAACAGGCATCCCAGCAGCTACTCCAGCTTTTATCCCAGAAACAGAATCCTAGCCAAGAGAAAGTTGAAAAACCGAAACAGATATCAAATATCGGAAAGTCAGGGCTGGTTAAGCTAGTTTTGAAAACAAAGACAGCCTGGGATGAGACATACCTCACATATAAAGGTGTGCTCTTTTGACACCTTGAGTACTTCAAGAGCTTTCAAGTATGGTTCTGGATGTGGTTTGGCATGCTCGCAATCATCTCCAAGGATGACCGCCTCAAAGAAATCTGAAAGCCCGAGAAGTGAAATCATGAGTTCTGCATTAGCTCTGGGAGCATTGGTAACTGCAGCCCGTTTCAATCCACGATCTTCAATCCATTTCTTCAATTTATATAGGCCATTTATAGGCTTCAGTTGTTCAGAGGCCAATCTGTTTTTCCCACGGAAGAAGTTATATGGTTGAACTTGTGAACGAATTTTTACAGTTGAGGAATTGGAATTTTACCTCCGAAACATGGCTTCTTTATCATCCGTGAATTTTAAGCCTCTCTCAATATCATTGGGAAAGAGGACCGCAGCAATATCGTCATTATGCTTGCCAGCAATATTCTGAACAAAGTATTCCTCCGTGATTGGAACTCCTCCATTGAAATTTATCTATTGGACCACATCACGTAGTTAATCCTCCAAACAAATTGGCAAAAATTTATTGTTCAATAAGGTCACAATTGCAAGTGATACTATCAGTCAAAACATACAATTAAGCTTCCATTTAACATGTTCACTAAATTGGGAAAAGAACATACTGTTCTCCAATTTCTCTTGAAGAATATAAACACAAGTTTTCAAAAAATAATAAGATCAGAAATCATCTCAGATATAGTACTATTTTTAAATAGAAGCAAAGAAAAATGAAGAATGCATTACCTCTTGAAGCATTTCACGAAAGGCATAGTAGTGGAGGGGATCTGAATCACATAGAGTTCCGTCGACATCAAATAATACTGCTTCCAATGGAGCAAGTCCAGAAAGAGAATTTTTACTGCACCAGAAATTGAAGACAGTAACATCATAGTGTGTTCGCCATGATAAAGAATCCATAAGCAACAAAGAAAACAAATATGTTATCAAGAAAACTCTGCCATCAACTCATGTTCCAGCTCCTCAGCTGGAAAGTTTGGCATCATGAATAATATCATGATCCCCTGTCAATCCATTATGCTTTGTCCTTCATAAGGATTGACTAAGATCATTTCAGTTTTTTCATTCAAGTTTGGTTTCTTTATTTAGACACTCAATTTTGGGCTAAATTTGTGTATTTCAACTGGTTTCTCCATATCATTATTCTGTGCTGATTAGATAATGACACAGCGAAAAAAGCATCATTCCTGAGAAGGCGAGAACTTTGGCATATTTCCTGTCATCTAAACCTCTTCATTTTAGACCAATAAAAGTCTCTAAAGACTCTGGATACCACCCAATGCTCTTAAAAAAAGTTGAATTCTGCTTAGTCCTTGAATTTTAAAATGTGACAGCTCTATGGTCCCTTAATTGTTATATCATAGAACACTTTATTCCCTCAAAATTTTCTACTTTCCATCCACCAATGGTAGCATAATGATTGATATAACTAATTTTGAAACAATAAGAACAAAAGTATATATGAGGCTAAACCTCAAAGGACTTTTAGTAATTTACATTAAAGGTTATTTGAGTTATTTAATATAAAACAAATGCACAAAATACAGTTAAAATTCAAATCAGGCACTCAATTTAGGTTTAGCATTTTACACAAGATCATAAATTAGTGTGCCATTTCATAGGAACTAAAACTAGACTAAAAAATTAGCATTAAAACACACTACATTTTAACCATTACAAATTAAAAGGCAAAAAAAAGAAACAAAAAGGATCTGCAGCTGACTTTAAAAAGAAGACATAACAAGAAATATAATGTACCAGGCATATCGTTTCATGGTAAATTAATTTTATGTTTCAGAAATGTTGACCAAGTGAACTACCATGCTTATTCATTTCTGTGGTTGTAATCCTATTTCAACAACCATAGTTCTCTATCATCTAAATGATAATTTGTCAACAAGGTCAAGTCTCTTTATTGAAAACCATGATCCAGGCTAGTGCATTAGCTGGAAAACTATAGATCAGAAATGATGGAATACTAACACAGTTTAAATTTCTCTCTCTCTTTTTTTTTTCTTTTGAAAATGTGGTCAGTAGCTCAATGGTGGCCTATTCCTACCAAAATTAAAAGACCAAACATTGGCTCAAAAAGAAATTATATATGCTTTGGGTAACCAGGAAAATAGATTTCAATAAGATCATGAGGTATGAAAAGTCTCTAAGGCACACCTTCCTCTGCATTTTATTCATTACACACTTGCGTAGATCATACAAAAGATATCCAACGTACTTCCTATATATAATCAACCTTCATTTTCACTATTCTGCCTTTATATTTTAGAAATATAAAATTGGTGGAATACAAACAGCAATCATAAAATTCAGATATATTTTAATTCAAGTAACATTAGCTAATCAAGAACAAAAACAAGGTCAATCAAAATTAATAACTTATGGCCATTTCTTGATGAAATCAATTCTACTCATATTTCTACACTTGAGTTATGGAATTAAAACCAAAAGCTTATAGAACATTCATAAGAGGGAGAGATTCAACACCAACATTCATAAAAACCTGACACTAATTAATTTATAACCCAAAATATAATAAAAAAAATTTAAAAAAAAAAGAGGATACTTAACATCATCCCAAAATAGTTAATGCACCATTAAAAAAACAAGAAAAAAAAAATCTACAAATGGGTATAAAGAAAATCACAAAATAATACGGACAAACCCAATAAAAGTGCAAATTTCAGCAGTTAATGAATTGGGATCAAATTGCAATTTGTAATTGCATATATTAAAAAAATAAAGAAAACCTACATAAAATATATTCTTGAATGAATCAAATATCAAAGTAAAAGCAGAAAAAGAGATTAAAAAAAAAAAACTCACGTATCAGTTGAATTTTCTCCAGAAGAAACTGTCATTTTCGATTTTTGTAGTGCAAATAACAAAAAGATTTCCTTTTTTTTGCCCTGTGTAAAATTGAAGTTTGTTCTTAAGATGGGTATTGAAGCAGAGATCAAAAAGAAACGAATGGTTGATATAAGAAAGAAAGAGAGAGAGAGAGAGAGAGAGAGAGAATCTCACAGAGAATCAGAAACCAGAGGAGAAAGATTCGAGTTGGTCACATGGCAAATGTTGGCATCAATTTCTGGGTTATTCTGACACGTGACAAAATGGAAAAACTTTTGTGCCCAATACTTCTTGTAATATCGTTTACCTCCCCTTAAGTTAATGAAAATTATTACAATTGCCATTACTTCTTTTTTTTTTATTAAATTTCAGTACATGAAATTTATGGGTGTTGTGTTAATTTTCACAGGAATGTGTGATAAGTTCATATTCTCCGAAAATAAAAGAAAATATCAAATCATTTCAATTTCAAATATATAGTAAAGATATATAAGTGAAGGTTAATATATCTAAAATTATTTAAAAGTTTTTTGGAAATTTTTTCATCATATCTAAAATAATTCTCAAAAAATTTATATTTATATGAAATTATATCATTATTTTTTTCCTAAGTTATTGTATTTTCGTTGGTTTAAATTAAAATTTTTACAAATTAATATTTATAATTTTTTTATTTTTTAATTGACTCAAATATTTTTTTTATATTAATATTTAAAATTATAAAAAATAGAAAGTTTATTTTAAAAAAAATATAAATTAAATAAAAACATAATTAAAATTTGCTCAAAATGCACATTTGTGACTAATTTTACAAAATACTGTGTTTCTTTATGTAACAAAACCTAAAAAACAAATTTAAATTTGATTTGTTAATTTAATCAAAGAATTAATATTTTATCTTTTAATATTTAAATTGTAGCAATTTCTTTTTTAATTGAAATCTTTGGTGTATCAAAATCTTTTCAAGCGTAATTACATCTTATAAATAATAACTCATAAACTATTCAACTTTTTATATAGTATAAAATTCAACTGTTAAAATGACATAATAATTATTCAGAGTATAAAATACAAAATTAAGGATTATTATTATTAGGCATTAGATTAATTCTTAATTCGTATTAAGAAAAGGCCTAGTCACTAAAAAAATCTAAAATTTTATATAATTTTAAAATTTATTTAAAATTTTATTAATTTTATTCTAATGTATAATTTTAATTTTAATTATATTTAAGTAAGAGAAATTAAAATTATAAAATAATATCATATTTATATTCGAAATAAAATAATTATATATATATTTTTTTCTCTAACTTTGTACCACGATTTTCACTTTCAAAGAAAATTTTTTTTTTTTTTTTTCATCTTTTTCTCTCTTTTTACGCTATTAATCTTACCTAAAAAAATATATATTTTTATTTTTTTCAACTCCAAAAATCTATTATAATAACAATGAGTTAATGATTTTACTTAAGAGATGAAATTTAGGATGAGATAAGGCAGATAGAGATAAAAAGGTGGGTGGAGAGAAAAAAAAATATATATCATTTTATTTCATTTATGAGTAAAATATTTTTTAATTTTAATTTTAATTTTAATAAATTTGTCTCACTTGAATATAATGATAATTAAATTTAAAAATTGAAAACAAAAACAAAATTTTTATTTTTTTATCATTAAAAAATAAAAAGAAAGTTAACTGCTAATTAATTAAAAAAAAAAAAAAAAGAGTACTGGGATCTATTTGAAAAAAGAGTTTTTTAGGGGTGCTTCTGTTATTCTTGGACTAGAAATAGAAAATCAGTAGATCACATTTTAAAAAGTGGAAAGAAGTGGAAATTAATGGCTGCACTTTTTTAACTTTCCTGGAAATTTGGGGCCTCAAATCAGCTGAGTCTCCTGCCTACGGCAGCTGCTTTTCTGCTTCCTTTTCCAACACGTTAGTTAGTACCTCTGTGCATTGAACCTGGGATCATTAATCATAAATATTTTTCATCTTATTTTATATTATTACATTTTTTCATCTTATTATATTATTAATTTTTTTTTTGCCAAATTATTATATTATTAAATTGCTATTATACTTTAAAATAATATTAATATGTGAAAATTAATTGGAGTATTTACAGTTAATTTTGTAATAATTAAATAAATCCGGTGAAAATTAAATGATAGAAATAT
>CATKHJ010149217.1:0-17568 GCA_949750685.1 Vernicia montana | reverse complement strand
ATTGTACCGATAGGGAACAAATGGATTTTTAAGCGAAAGATTGGTGCAGAAGGAAGCGTAGAGACGTTTAAAGCAAGACTAGTAGCGAAAGGGTTTTGACAAAGACAAGGCATTGACTATGAAGAAACATTTTCACCTGTAGCAATGCTTAAATCCATTAGGATATTATTAGCTATAGCAGCACACTATGATTATGAGGTTTGGCAAATGGATGTCAAGACCGCATTTCTTAATGAAAACATTGAGAGGAAGACATATTCATGGAACAACCTAAAGGTTTTGAATCTAAAGAAGGTTCCAAAGTGTGTAAGCTTAAGAGATCCATTTATGGATTTAAACAAGCTTTGAGGAGCTCAAATTATCATTTTGATGAAGCAATTAAATCGTTTAATTTCATTAAGAATGAAGATGAGCCTTGTGTGTACAAGAAGGTTAGTGGGAGTGCACTCACTTTGCTTGTCTTGTACGTGGATGATATTTTATTAATTGGAAATACGTTGGCAAGTTAACAATTGTAAAAGTTTGGCTATCCAAAAATTTCTCCATGAAAGACTTAGGAGAAGCTACTTACATTCTTGGTATTAGAATCTATAGAGATAGATCGAAAAGAATGATAGGGCTGTCTCAAAGTCAATACTTGGAAACGGTGTTGAAATGGTTCAACATGCAAGATTCCAAGAAAGGGTTGTTACCTGTGAGGCACGGTGTCATGACCCGACTTTTGAGCCGTGACGATCCTAGGGCATGGGTAGGCATAAGGCCACCAAAAAGCCGTAGGAATCTTGATATACAATCATCCATATCAATATCATGCATATCAACACATACATGTCTCCCAAGATCTAAACCTGACACTCATGCTAAGTCAACTACATCAATATCATTCTTGATTCATACATGCATTCGTCAATAATCATATCATAATTCATCTTGCATATCATGACATTCATACATCTATGGCCATTACCTTAAAGGCCAAAAGAATACCATTCTTTATATGTACTGTTCATTACATTTACCATGAAGCATCTATGAATAGAATCGTCATCTATACAAGATAATCAAAATGAGGAATTGAGCTTTACATTGATCACCAAAGTTCCGAGGACTGGAGAAGAAGAATGCCTTGGAACTTAACTGATTAACTATAGCTCACATGAAAAATAGAATCACTAATGAGATAAAGCAGTGAGTAATAATTATACTACCATACTTGTGAAGCTTGGTGTTTCAATGATGGTTCATAAGAAAGATTCATGGTTCATGCAATAACAATAATTCATGAGTTTATACATTAGCAATGGTTCTTGGCTTAACAATAACAATGGTTCAATCATCATGTACATATCATGTTTAGCAGAATTAGTAATAACTTGAATAGAGGTTCATAAGTCTTAACGTTCCCCATGATAAATGGCATTATGCTCGAAGACATTACCGAGAACTGAGACATAGAACATATTCAATCATGAACATGGGAGGTAGAGGCTCTTCTTAATGGAGCATACCCTCATCTTTGTGCAAGATTGATCAGATCTTACGGCTAGGACACCATAGCCCTTCCTAGCCAAGGTATGGATACTTTACTTTATCCATCGGAGTACATTGTGCACAATGCCTGATGTCTTGCCCCACATCAGAGTTGGGGTTTTCTGCTTGGGTTCATGGTCATGGAATTTATACAATAAGATATCATGGATTATAGATTATAATCATGCATGGGTTCTTGAAAGATTCATATCATGTCATACAATAAGCATGGCCTTGGTTCAATCATGGTTCATGAATACAATGGAGTTGATATCACAAAAGGATATTCAATCAATAACCCATAAACATTTGGTGGTTCATGAAGGAATTTGGCAATTATGCCTCATGATTCAAAACACAATTATAATAGTATAAGTATCACTCACCTTAATTCCTTAGCTCCAAAATTAACTTGATTCAATCTCTACATCAAACACATATAATGGTCACATCTTCCATCATCATTATCTCTTCTATCTTTGGGAGAAATTACACATGTCCAACTATAGAAATAGCAATTAATCATTTAATCTTTGAACTTGACTTGATTAACAATGCTAATGATGATAATATATCTTAATCTTACCCTAACCTTAAGCCCAATGAAAGGAATTAAAAGAAAATGAGAAGAGAGGAATAAACCCTAACTTACCTTAACTTTAGTGCTTGAGTAATGAGAAGAGGAAGTGGATCCTACAACCCTAGATCCTCTTAATGATGCAATTAATGAGCTTCCTTAGCATTAATGAAGGTAGATCTCTTGGTTCTTGAGAGAAAATATGGTTTAGGGCTCAGAAATCTCGAATAAAGAGGGTTTGGGCTTTTAATTCGATATATATAACCCGACTCCCGACTCTGCCCTCGGCACGGTTCACAGTCGTGAACTTAATATTCACAGCCGTGAATGGCCTACCATAGTACTGTTCACACAACTATTCCACAATATTCACGACCGTGAAAATAAAATTCACTGTCGTGAAGTTCATCTAGTAGCGAATGTCCAAAATTTAATCACTTCGTCACTGCCGTGAATTATAAATTCCTAGCCGTGAATTGTAAATTCACCGCCATGAATTTCATCTAGTAGCGATTTTCGAAATTCAATCTTTCATTCACCACCGTGAACTTATTCTTCACTGCTGTGAATTTCACTTAAATTGAAATGTGGCATAGATTTCAAGTTATACTCCCAATATTTACAACTAACTTTACATATGTATATTATATGCAACTCATGACCTACTTATACACATGAAACTCTAATCGCAGGTCAATTATATACGCATAAGAAATCAAATAAGAATTTGAGGTATTGCACTTTGGCTCCATTATGACTAAAAACAAAAAAGAAGGAGATAAATTGTCTTTTTCCTCAAAAAGACAAATCAATTCAGTTGTTGTGCATACTTTGCATTAATATCAAAATAAATATTGGAGTTTTACGTTAGATTATTACATAGAATGCACTAATTTTAAAATTATGGTTTATGTTGTTTGAATATTTTTAATTTTAGTGTCATCTGAGGCGTCACATCAGATAGAACGCATGCTCTCAATCTCAATTTAAGAGTCGGTCATAATTACAATTAATTTTAAAAATTGAGACAAAATTGATAAAATTAAATATAATGCAAAATTTTAAATTTTTTAGGTCATTAAACCCTTTATTTAAAGGTTTTAATATATTATCTGTCATTTTTGGCAAATATATATATATATATATATATATATTATCTGTAATAATACCTATCTATTAAATAATTTGTGTTTAAATATAGATTTTTAACATGATAAATTCATCATTTTGTATTTATGGTGACTCTAATCATATTATTGTTATGGTATACCTCAACATGTTATGAACTCACCTCATTAACCGGGATTGCCACCACAATCTACACTCAATGAAATGGCACCATTTTTCATACAAGCCATGAAACCTCTCGAAACAATTTATGGAAAATTATTGAGTGTATTAAATGTAAAAAGATATATTAAATATTTTACACTCACAAATAAATAGAATTCTTCTAAAGTGAAAAAATATATTTATATAAATGATAATATATTACACCAGCATATTCAATAATTTTATAATTTTACCAAACAGATGCAGAGAAACGACAATTTTTCAATAAATAAAAAATCAAGTTTGTCATATAAATTCCAAACAATGACACTTGATGGGACAATAATTAAAAAAAGACATCGTGGGTTTATTTAAAGAACTTGATACTCTTACAAAAGAGGAAAAATCCATTCAAAGACCTTTAATTTATTGTATTTTATCTATTGAGTTCCTATGGAAACAAACATTTTGGAGGAAAGGGGAGATGCCCTAGGTGACATGACTACCGCCATTCTCTTGCCGTCGGCCAGTCTTTTTCACTGCATACCATGGACTACCTAAGTCATCAGGCCATGTTTTCTTTACCCTCAATTCCAATCACGAAACCATCCTTCGCAGAAGTTGTGCAAGGACCTGCCTGGCTTCCTACGGAACCCACCCCAACTGTTGATAGAGGAGGCTATATCTCTATCAAAGTTAATCAAGACTCTTACGCTCAACGTGTTGCTATCTGCCAATTTTCCTTAATAGGCAGGGTTGTGTTACTGAAGGGAGAATCCCCATGGACTATTAATGCCTTGAAAGAGAAACTTTCTGCAATATGGAATCTGACAGGCCAATGGAAACTGATCTCTCTTGGAAGGGGCTATTATTAGATCAATCTCAACTCACATGAGGAGAAAAATAGAGTTTGGGGTAGAGGGAATGTGGGGCTTAAACAGGGTATTTTACGCCTGCAACATTGGAGCCCAGATTTTGACCCAATGGCACAAAAATCCACAAACACTCAACTATGGGTAAGATTTTATCGATTACTTTGGGAATATTGGCATCGACAAATTCTTTCGGATATTGCCCGTGGGAGTGGAGTTCCTCTTAAGATCGATAATGCAACAAGCAATGGAGATTTCGGTCATTACGCAAGGGTATTGATAGATGTAGACCTGTCGCAGAACCTACCTGAAAACCTCATGATTGAAAGAGTTGGTAAGAGCTTTTTCATTAATGTTGTTTATGAGAATATGCCTTCTTTTTGCAATGTTTGCTCTAATATTGGACACTTGCCGAGAGAATGCCGTTTGAACCAAAATCCAGATGCTAAGACCAAACCTGCTGAGCCTAAAAAACAGTGGAGATCTAAGCAGCAAAACGAGGTTCCAATTACTAATTCCTTTGCCGCCTTGCGGAATGATCTTGCCCTTGCTTGTGTAGACGAGGTAATTCATAATGATCATCATATTCCTAAGGCAGCTGATGCTGCAGACACCAATGTCATATCTGATAATGAGGTTGAAGATATTGTAACAGTAGATGAGGAATCTAATATTTCTATTTATGAAATTGCTCTCCTTGCTAATAATTCTACTGCTGTAGATGTTTTTAATCATAAAAAATCTACTGAAGACAAAAATGAGGATACTTTGGTTCCTCCTAATTCAGATGACAACAATTTGACCTGGGCTGATCAGGTTGAAAAGGAAGAGCAAGAGCATCAATGGCAGACGATGAAAAGAAAAACATCAAAGGCTAATGCTAATTATAAAGTAACTCTTTCTAAAAGGGTGTCGAAAAAACCTGTAAGACTTAATTTATGAAGGTTTTTTTTTCTGGAATTGTCGTGGCTTAGGCAATATTGATACTCAACGTACTTTGTTTCCTTATTGCATGAATTTTAAGCCGGATTTGTTATGCTTAGCCGAACCTATGGTTGATTTTGATTCTATTTCCTCTTCTTATTGGCGAAGCATGGATTATTATTTGGTCTCATGTAATAATTGTGCTCTCCCTTCTATTTGGGTGTTAGCTAGTAATGGTGTGGCTGCTCCTTCATTCTTGTATGTTCATGACCAACATATTACCATGGATTTCTGTTTTGCTAACTCAGTTCAAAGAATTAGTGTAGTTTATGCCAACGTTTGGGCTAATCGTCAGATTGATCTTTTTAATGACTTGCTTACACTTAAGGCCTCTTTTCCTGGTTGTTGGGTTTCCATTGGTGATTTCAATGTTACTCTAGGTTCCCATGAAAAAACTGGTCTCGCTCCTGCACGTGGCCCTTGTCGTTCATTTCGATCTTTTATGGAAGACTGAGTTTTCAGGTATTTTTCCTCGTGGTACCATGTATACCTAGTGCAATGGTAGACACCGATCAACAAGAGTTGAAAGTTGTCTAGATAGATCAATGGCCTCACTGGATTTTTTCAATTTTTGGAGAATTATTTCTTGTACAGCTTTAGCTTGTCACCACTCTGATCATAATCCTCTCTTGCTTGGTTGTGAGAAGGGTCTTCAATCTCCCCTAGCCCGTTTTAGATTTTAGGCTATGTGGGTCACACATCCTAGCCTTCGTGACGTTGTGACTAATTCTTGGACTCAGCTTATTGATAGTCTTCCTCCTATGCAGCTTCTATGTGCTAAGCTCCGTAATTTGCATCAGGTTCTTAGGAATTGGAACAAGAATATTTTTGGTTTTCTTGATGTTAATATTGCCAAGGCTGAGAAAGCATTGAAGGATGTCCAATCTATAATTGCTAATATGGGCTTAACTGATGATCTACATTTAAAGGAACTTGAGGCTCACGAAGCTCTTGATCTTCACCTTCATCAGCAGGAAATTTATTTTAAAGAGCGTAGCAGGGTTAAATGGCTTCAAGCAGGTAACCGTAATACTTCCTTTTTTTCATCGTTATCATTTGAGTCGCAAGCCATTGCATGGTATTCATTCTCTTCGGATTAATGATAGAATTACAGATGATTCTTCGATTATTGAAAGTCACATTGTGGACTTCTATAGCCAGCTATTTCGGGTTGATAACTAAAATTCTAGCAACATAGACATAATTAAGGAAGTTATTCCCTCAATGGTAACTATAGAAGAGAATGAGAAGTTACTTCGCTGCCCCACTTCTGATGAAATTAAAAGCATTGTTTTCTGCATGGACCCTCATAGTGCTCCTGGTCCAGACGGATTTACTGGACTTTTTTATATAACTTTTTGGGATATTATTCACAAGGATGTATGTAATGCTGTTCAAAGTTTTTTTAATTCTGATTTCATTGTTCCTAGGCTTAATTCTAGTTTCATGGTGCTTATTCCTAAAGTGGATGATGCTATTGGCATTGGACAATATAGACCAATTGTTCTAAGTAATTTCAGCTTTAAAATCATAACTAAAATTTGGCAGATAGACTTGCTGGCATTGCTTCCAAAATTATCTCTAATAATCAGTTTGGTTTCATTAAAAATCGCAATATTTCTGAGTGCATTGCTGTTGCATCTGAAGGGGTTAATTTATTTGATAAAGCTTGTTATGGTGGTAACATGGATTTAAAAACTGACATCAGAAAAGCTTTTGATACGATGGATTGGAACTTCATTCTTGATGTTCTTGAAGCTTTCGGGTTCTCTTTACAATTCAGAGATTGGATTCTTTCCATATTCACTTCTTCAAGAATCTCTATTATGATTAATGGAGAGCCTAAAGGATATTTCTCCTGCTCTAGAGGGGTGAGACAAGGAGATCCTCTTTCTCCCTTGTTGTTCTGTATTGCAGAAGACTTTCTTAGTCGTTGGATTTACAAGAAAGTAGAAGTCGGCTCTCTCTCCTCTATGATTTATCACCGAGGTACTACTTTTCCTACTCATTTTTTATATGCTGATGATGTCTTGTTGTTTTGTAAAGATTCAATTTGGAACATTCAAGTCATAAGCGATATATTTACTCTTTATGGAGACATGTCAAGGCAAAAAGTTAATTGGGACAAATCTGAAATTTATTTTGGCAGAGCAGTTTCTCCTAGTCGTTGCATTCGTCTTCCTGAAATTGCAGGCATGAAGAGGGGTCGGTTCCTTTCTCATATTTGGGAGTTCCTTTGTTCTCAGGTGCTCCTAGACGACGTTGGATTCAACCTCTTGCTGAAAAAATTGTCAGCAAATTCTCTAAATGGAAGGGAAGTGCTCTCTCTATGGCGGGAAGGCTCGTTTTAATAAAATCTGTTATGATGAGCTCATTTCTTCATTCTTTTGCAGTATATAAATGGCCTCAGAGCATATGGAAGTCCATGGAAAAGAGCATTTGCAATTTCCTTTGGACTGGCTCTATCGAAACTAAAAAGTTAGTCACGGTTCCTTGGAATTTTTGTTGTTCTTCAGTTAAGGAAGGTGGTCTTGGCTTAAAAAATCTTTAGAGTCTTTACCTTACAATGCTTGGCAAGTTTTCCTGGAATTTTATTACAAAGAATGTGTTCCATATTGGCATTTTTAAGACGCAATTTTTGGTTGCCTCAGGAGTTCCTAAACAAACCCCATTTAAATCTTCTGTTTGGTCATCAGTCAAACAAATCTATGGACAGCTTAGATTATCTTGTCATTGGCTAATTGGAGAAAATAGTCACCTCAAGTTTTGGAGTGATGAGTGGATCTATCCCACGATTGCTCAGCAACTGAATTTATCTTACCAACAACAGCAAATCCTCACAGATCCCATTTCTTGGTATTTTAAGGATGGCAATTAGGAATCATTACCTCAACTCAACGCTGATGTTATTCATCAGATTCATGATATTAAGTGTGGTTATGAGATCAATGACATCTGCGTTTGGATTAATTCAATGGATGGGAAGCTATCAGTTAAGAGTTTGTATAATCATCTTCGATCAAGCCGTGGGTTTGTTCTTGGAGCCGATTCATTTGGAAAGAATTTCTTCCTCCCTCTCGATCAATCATCTGCTGGTGTGCTATGTTAGGATATCTTCCTACTGAAGATCATTTGATTAAAAAGGGTCTTTACATCACATCTCGTTGCTGTCTTTGTGGTGATTCTTCTGAATCTCATGATCACATCTTTGTGCACTGCAAGTTTGCTAGAGAAATTTGGTTGGCTATCACCTCCCTATTTGGTAAGTCATTGACCCTCTCTGGAGGCTTGCAGGATTTAATTCAAGGTGCCATGATGCACAATTTCAGTTCGCAAGTTAGTTTTCTCTGGTGTTCAACTATTATTAATGCAATATGGATCATTTGGCGTACCAGAAATTTGGCTATCTTTGAAGATCAAAATGCTAGTATTTTCCATGCTCTTCGTCAACTTTGGACTTCAATTCATGAATGCAATTTTTTTCGCAATGGTACTGTGCACAACTCCCTCTCTGAACTTTATATTTTGCGTAGTCTTAACATTGCTGGTCGTTCTGGCAAGGCTCCAAAAATTATTAGCATTTCTTGGCAGCCCCCTCCAGTTTCTTGGATCAAAGTCAATACGGATGGTTCAGCCGTTGGTGCTCCAGGACCTTCGGGAGTAAGTGGAATCTTCAGGAACTCCCGTGGGTTCGCTCATGGTGCTTTTGCATTCAGTTGCTCCAATTCCTATGCCTATTTTGCTGAGCTACGGGCGGCGATTTTTGCTGTTGAAAGGGTGTGGTTGAATGGTTGGCACAACCTATGGATGGAGTGTGATTCACATTATGTGATTCATCTTTTTAGAGAGCAATCAATGGAAGTCCCCTGGTCTATTCGTCAACAATGGGCACTGTCTTTCTTATGTGCAAAGAATAAACTTTCGAGTTTCGCATATTTTTAGGGAAAGTAATAAGGTGGCAGATGCGTTAGCTCGGTTTGGAGTCTCAACTTCCTCTATTAATTGGTGGGATTATTTCCTAGATTTTTGTAATTCCTTGCTCTCTGATGATTTTAATGGTAGAGAGAGCTTTCGGTTTTATTAATTGTTTGCTTTTTTTTTTTTTTTTTGTAAGGCTGGATGATTCTGTATTACTTTTTCTTTCTTTTAATATATCTTGGACCCAGTTAGATGATGAGAGCGCTAAGAATATGCCAACCTGATCGGGATGTTTAGGTGCGCTTACTGATTTCTGACTTCCAATCTTTTACTTAAAAAAAATCTATTGAGTTCCTATAATTTTATTTTATTTTTCTCGTTAAGCACTTAATTTTTTTTTTATATTGATAATTTTTATAATGATAAAAATAAAAATGATAAGAAATTTTGTAACACTAGTTTATAAACATTCAAAAATTTATACTATTTTTTTGTTTTGAAAATTATTGAAGTTAAAATAAAAAGAAAGACTCGTTTCTTACATCATAAAACTTAAAAACAATGTAACTCTTTTAAAGCAATGTAACATTTTAATAATTTATATATTTTCATTATATAATTTCTTATCAATTTTATTTTTAGTGAGCAAAAAGTTGAATTCTCAATAAAAAAAAATAAAAATAAAAATTTGAGAGCTCAATATAATAAAATATATATTTTTTAAAACTTAATAAAATAAAATATTATGAGCTCAATTACCATATCATTTGACGTTTAAAGGTTTCAAAATGTATTTTTTAATGCCAACAAATTGTTACAGGAAAGAGGTGATAGACAGCTATGCAACCAAATTTATTTTTACCCCTTTAAGAATTCATTTTGGCCCCCTCCCTCCCTCCCTTTCACGTAGACATGTTCATAAACTTTAGTACCGTTCGACCTGCCTAAACCAGGCCGAAAAAATTCGAGCTTAGATATAAATTTTTTTTTTTGGGTCCATTCGAGTCTGAGCCTGAAAAAGTCCGATTATTTTTTGGGCAGGCTTAAGAATATCATTTCTGTGAGGCCTGCTTGACAAGCCTGGCCACCCGAAAAATTTATATGTAAAAAATTATATATTTTTGGATATGAACCGAATTTGGTCAAAATAATAAGTTCGTATGGCCAGACCGAACTTAAACTTAAACTTAAAAAGTCAAGTTCGACTAATCTCGCCTCAAACCTGGCCCATCTCGCGTATTGAATACGAAAGTCTCACCAAACTATGATTTTGGGACCCCAACTTTTTTTTTTTCCCGGTTTTTCCGCTTTTAAAATTTTCATTTTATGGATTGAGTTTACAATATAAAACTTCATTAGATGATAAAATTTATAAAAAAAATATATTGTTAAATTACTTGTTTAGTTATGTAATCATATATAGGAGTATTATATTTGATGTAGTGTGTTCTGAATGGATCGGGGATATAAGAATAAATTTGTAAACTCGATGTACTTAACAATTCTTCTAAAATAAAAGTAAAATAATAATCAATTATGAATCGTGATACATTAATAGTAAAATGATTCAAGTACTACTATGTGGTCTATAAATAATTTAAATATATTTTTATTTGTAGTGAAATAAAAATTTATACTCTTTAAACTTGTAATTCCATTATTCCAAGTCCAATAATACTATTTTAATTTTATTTTTTTAGGAAATTTTGATTTTATTTTTAATATGATTAAATATATAATAATTTTATTACCTTTTTTGTATTTATAAACTCTTTGGAGCAACTCTTTTCATAATTTAAGTAAAAATAAAAAATGTCTCGAACATAATATTATAGTATTAAACTTTACATAATTGTGTATTTTTTAACCATGTATTTGTGAACTCTTAATTTTGCATTCTCTGACATACAACCAAATCCTAATGGCACCTAAGCTCGATAAACAGACTTTCGGAAGATGAAATCGCCAAAAATTGTCAAAATCTCAAAAATCGAGAATCCGAGTTTCGAGATCCGGGACCCATCCCTCAAGGCTCTAAATCAGCATTAGATCATCCAGGATTGAATAACGAGTACAACGCAAATGAAATCATATAAAACGGGTCGAAAACGGGCCAAATTAGCTGATGCCGGGCCTATGACCGCATAAGCCCATGTGGTGACCGCATGGCCATATGCAGTCATCATAACATGACCACATTCTGCCATGCGGTGATGATCACAGTGTCCCGATTCATGATCCCACATCGAAATTCGCACCAGTTCGTCTCCAGCTCTCTCCCTATATGACCTGCCCCCCCTTCATCTCTCAAAAGACACCTCAGAGCTTGCTCACACATCCTTGGCTTGCTTGATTAGCCTTTGCATCAAGTGAACCATCTCCCTAAGCTTGGTCCGAAAGAACGAGCTCCCTAGTTTCTTTTATTTCTTGCTTTGCTATTGCTCATTTCTTTGCAAAGCGAGATTGGGTTGCGACTTCCCAAGTCGACCCGTCTAGTCAAAAGTTTTTTGCCGTCCGAAGCAAGCCGCCACCCGCCGTCCGAGACTAGTTCGCCGTCGACCGAGATAAGTCTCCTCCATCCTAAGATATTTATTTTCTTTATTTTCTTTTTATTTATTTATTTTTATTTTTATTTTGCTTCCTTTGGTTTTATATTCTTTTTATTTTTATCACTTTAGAAATTGCATGTTAATTAGAATCTGACTTAATTAACTTGTTAATCAATTGATTCATTTGCTTGTTAATTAAAACCTGACTTAATTAACAACTTGGTAATCAATTAAATTGGTTAATCAATTAATCAACCCGCCTTTTAATCAATGAACTAAAACATGATAAAATGTTAAGACTAAAACAAACCCCCTTCGCAAGAAGGGTGAACTACGTAGATTTTGATTCCCATTCAAAGGGATACGTAGGCATGCTTGTCTAAAGCATCAAATCCAATTAAAATGAATTTTCTTTCTCTTTGACCTTCTTCATATAATTTAGATTTTGTGTTTTCATTTATTTCTTTGCTTAGTTACCTTTATTATGGATTTAATTTAGGGAATGTGTGACTTTCCTAGAACCCATAAGGGCTAGAGGGAGTATCTCCTAATTTGGTTTATATTTGTAAATTTATTGCTTTATTTATTTCTTCTATTACTTCTATCATTTCCTTTATTACTTATGTTATTTCCTTTATTGCTTTAATTTACTTTAATTCATGCATTTTCAATTGTTCATGAAATCATTTTAAGCCATTTAGCATTAAACTTGCCAAATTAATTAAATAAACCGAAAACCTAGTCCTCGAATCCTCTTTAGTAATCTAGGGCTAGTGTGCTTTTCCATTGGACAAATACTTGGAGTCATTTATTAGGTTTTTTCCTTAACTTTTCCCAAATAAAATAAAATTAAAGTGGCGACTCCCAAATCAATTTTAAAAATCAACCAATTTGGGTTCCATCATGAGTACAAACTCGAATGAACATTTCGATCCCTTCTAGCGGATCAGACAAGTGCTCGAGCAAGGCTTCACAGTTGGGGACTCCGCTGGGGACCACCTTCTTTTTAATAAAGAAAATAAAAGGACCACTTATTGGTTTAAATAAAAGTTTGGCACTTTTAATACAAAAATGGCTTTCATGCATCACTTGCATAGGCTCCTTGCCTTTCAACGTAGATTTCTTAGGAAAACAATGGATAGAAAGTAATATCGAGTGGGCAACCTTCCTTAGGTCTGCTTGCCGATAGTGAAATCATCCACCCCGCGACGTATATGAGTATGCACGTACTGTTGAACCCACGTACTGCTTGCATACTCATGAAATATTTTTTTCATGCATATCATGCATTTATAATGTACGAAACAATATACATTCATATCAAATCTAGACTGCACCTTAAACTGATGAAGGGTCAACACTCTCACCTCTATCCAATTACATTCACCCCTAAGCCTTTAACCTAAACATCACCTATAAAGCCCAAAGTCATTTTTGCCCATTCATCTCCAAAGCCTAATATGTTTGGCCCAACATACTATCATAAGCCAATACTTTTGGCCCAACATGCTACCCAGAAGCCCAACATACCTTAGGCCCTAATATACTCCAAATCTTCAAAGCCTAATATGTTTGGCCCAACATACTATTATAAGCCCAATACTTTTGGCCCAACATACTACCCTGAAGCCCAACATACCTTAAGCCCAAATATACCCCAAATCTCCAAAGCCTAATATGTTTGGCCCAATATGCTACCCATAAGCCTAACAACCTCTGGCCCAAATATACCCCATCTCTTCAAGCCCAAGACATTTGGCACCTCATCTACCCCAAAGCCTAAAATATTTGGCCTACCAAATCCTTAAAGCCCAAGACATTTGCACCTCATTTACCCCAAAGCCCAAAATATTTGGCCTACCATCTCCTCAAGCCCAGGATATTTGGCACCTCATCTACCCCAAAAGCCCAAAATATTTAGCCTACCGTCACCTCAAGCCCAAGAAATTTCACCTTATATCTTTTAAGACCAACAACTTTGGCCCACCATCACCTTAAGCCCAAAATCTTTGGCACCTCATCTCTTTTAAGACCAATAACTTTGGCCTACCATGGCACATCATCTCCGAAGCCCAAAATATTTGGCCTACCATCATCTCAAGCCCAAGATATTTGGAACCCCATCTCTTTTAAGAACAACAACTTTGGCTCACCATCACCTTAAGCCCAAAATCTTTGGCACCTCATCTACCTTAAAGACTTAAATATTTGGCCTACCATCACCTTAAGCCCAATTGACATGGCTGCCATGACCACACCTCTACCTCTTCCTACTAGAAAAGACCATCAATCTATCTAATTAGAACCATCAATCTATCCAATCAGGACCATCACCTCTTCCTACCAGAAAGGAAACCTCTTCCTACCAGAAAGGACCACCACTTGCCCACCTTCAAAGCTTTGATTGCAACTGCATCAAGGGTTGAAGATTGCATCCAGAACGAATCATTTCAACCTAGATTCTCCACAACTGATTTGAATAGTGATGAAGAATTTGAACCCCATGACCTTTAAGGCTAAGACCAACATGCCTCGATCCCACTTTTCCTTTTAAGTTGAATCCATCACTGTGATCCATGCATCTTCACCAAAGTGAAAGCCAGACCTCACCTCTGCCTAAGTAGCATATAATGGAAGAGTTCAAGCTCAATTGATCTGACTTGTTTGAGATTGAATCAAAATTCGAGTCCGAGTCCGAGTCCAAATCCAAATTCAAGTCTGAGTCCATGTTCAAAGTCCAAGTTTGAGTTCGAGTTTGAGTCTGTCATTCTTGTATTCTTCTTCTACTTTGTACTATCTTCTCCTTTGTAATAAAACATTTATGTTATTTATGCACTTTTACTTTCCCATCTTTATTTTTTAATCTAAAGTAGTTGTGTCTATAAAAAAAAAATTAAAGATAAAAAAATCAATGAATTTTAGCAAACATTTGCATTTCACCATGATCAAACACCATGATTTAGACAAAGCAAAAACTTAAGGTATTCTTATGCCCACATCAATAGCAGCTTCACCATCTCCCAACCAAATGATAATTGAGATAATAAAAAAATCAAGTGATGATCTATTCAGTTGGAGCAGGCGAAACTAAAGGCAATCCAATGAAGTTATCCATTGTACTTTTGGGTAACTCAAATTTAGCACCTAGAGAAGGGGGCAACAATTTTGAAAAAAAGGACCTGATATCGCTACAAGTTTTCTCTCTAGACCAAGAATTCAATGAAATGGTCTAGACAAAGGTCAGAGCCCTAAGATGAAGGAAAGCAGTAGCCCAAATCATGGTGGAATAATTTTTTAAAATGCCAAAATTCATTGATTAGCTCACTAAGTTGAAAACCTAAAAGAGCAGCTTGGGCAAAAATTAGAGCAAGCTCGTCGAGTTGAAAACCCGAAAGGGCGGCTCAGGCCGAAGTTAGAGCTAAATAAAAAAGAGTCATTCTAGTCAAATCATTTTGTCCCTTATGTCCTTATCCTACATTAAAGACATATCTTCTTAAGTCATCATCCTCTGGTTGATCCCTCATTTGGGGCTCACCTTCCTAATCATCTTTCTAAGTTATCATCTTTTGTCAATCCGTCACGTTGCCCTTATCATTCAGTAGGGGCATATCCTTCCTGTTATCCGTCATGTCTCTTGGCTCAAGCAGCTAAGTAGCTCTTATCATTCATTAGGGGCATATCGTTCCTGTTATCCATCATTAGGGACGGCAGCGGGTCGGGTATGGGGCTAGTTTTGTAAAACCCGAACCCGACCTGCTTTAAAAATAAAATACCCACCCCGCTTCGGTTCGGGGCGGGGTGGGTATACCCGTTTATATATATATATATTTTTTTTTTCAATTTTTTTAATTTTATTTTCTCATATATATATATATTCTTTTATATTTTTTTCTACATATCCATGCAATATAATTTATATTTCACATAAAAAATAAATTATAAATTTTTTAAAAATAAAAATTAAATATATATAATATTTAAAAAATAAAAAATATATATAATATATATAATCGGGTCAGGTTCGGGGCGGGTTATACATTACCCGAACCCGAACCGAACTCGACTCGGGTATAAATCAAAAAACCCGCCCCGCCCCATATATTAAATGGGGCGGGTATCACTTGTCCCATTAGGGTCGGGGCGGATAAAATTGCCATGCCTATCCATCATGTCTCTTAGCTCAAGCAGCTAAGTAGCCCTTATCATTCATTAGGGGCATATCCTTCCTATCATCCGTCACATTGCCCTTATTCAATAGGGGCATATCCTCCCTTTCGTCTGTCACGTCTCTTAGCTCAAGCAACTAAGTAGCCCTTATCATTCATAAGGGGTATATTCTTCAAGTCGTCTGCTAAGTCTTTTAGCTCAAAAAGCTAAATAACTCCTATCATCAATCAAGGGGCACGTCTTCTGAGTTGTCCAAAATCAATCCAATGTCTCCCCCAAGAGTCCTGTCACTCTAAGAGTCTATTTGATCTCATACAATTAGATAAGTTGGGTTTGTCTTCTCTATAAATCTTGTTACAATAGCAAAATCATACAACCTCCCCAAAACTTTTCAAAAGATCCAACCTACCATCCTTTCAAACTCGAGTCTTCTTGGTAAAATCTCATCTTTCAAGGGCCAAGCCCACCAAAAATCCCAAGTTTCTCAAAGATTCATGATCCTTGAAGCCTAGTTTACTTGGCAAAGCCAAAGTCAAGCCATGACTCCCAAGGTGTCACGACCCGACTTTCGAGCCGCGACGGTCCTAGGAAATAGGAAGACTTAAGGTTACCTAAACTCATAGAACACCTTATTACCTTAATTAACTTCCATTTAATTAACAGTTATCATTACCCCAGAATCGGAACCATAAACTTCCCTTATATAAAATCCCATGCCATAAAAACACTTGTGATCAGTTAATTGACACTGAAAATATTTTCCATCCTTTTTACTTTTGAACTCCATTTTCCATTTAAATTCCACTGCAGCTCAAATATATTTAAGTGCTTGGACTGTAGCAATTGATATATCATACATCATGCATACCATAATCTAAACTTCATTATTACAGACTTTTAAAATCATTGGAGCTCTAAAGAAAACTTATGAATAACCATTCATACCATATACTCAAAATAGCAGAGCAATCTCCCAAGTAAAAGCTAGGACTTGGAATTTACCTTGCTGACCTGATAACCGGTCCTGAAAAATAAATAATAACTAAGAAGTGAGACAGAGCTTAGTGAGTACATATATAGAATAATCAATATTAGAACAAATAATAATAATTCCCCTTTTCCCATAACGATGTTAATCAAAATTGTTCTTATAGAACAAATATCATATTTATAACAATTAATATATCTTTAGCATAATTCATTTACTTTCTCGGAAACGGTCTGTTTCCCCCATAATCAATCGAGTGGCGGTTTACACCTTGCTCACTCCTATTTGCCTAGTCACATGTATAACTGATCGGGTCATACATACTGGGGTCATTAAACCTTTCCCAGCTAAGGTTCGAATATTCTTTACCTTATCCACAGGTTCCATTACCATTGTACACAAGGTCCGATGTAATGCCTCACATCAGAGGGTATTCTGCTTGTCGTTTTAATTCATATATACCTTTTAAATCCATAAATTGATTTAATGGATACTAAAACAATAACAATTTACCTTTCTATCTATGAATTGATTCAATGGACAATAAGATAATAACAATATATATTCCCATCATACAGTTACATTAAAAAGACCGAAACAATAATAGGCTCAATTGGCCAAATGCCATAAAGAAATAATTATTCAATTGGCTCATTAATCAATAAATAATAATGCTTTGCCAAAGAGTTGCAATGCATTATAAACAAGAAT
>CATKHJ010149108.1:0-10213 GCA_949750685.1 Vernicia montana | reverse complement strand
AATCTAGTAGGGATTGTAAGATCAAATCTGTTTGAAGGTTTGCATCCATGGAGAAGTCTAAATTCTCCAATTGCTCAATGAGCCTGATCATCTTATGAACATATGGCCCAACCATCTCCCCTTCATACATCTTACTTTGGAACATATGCTTCAATATCTCATATCTAGCAGTTCTACTTTCTTCCCTATATAACTCTTTTAAATGGTTCAGAATGCTCCTTGCCTCAGTATAATTTTCATGTTGCTTATGTAAATCAATTGACATTGAAGCCAAAATGAAACATCTAGCCGAAACATGATCCTCTTTCCATTTCTTTAAAGTAGCATGTTCCTTATATGTGACCTCCACAGGTAAGGGACCAGGAATAACATATTCAATTACATAAGAAATCTTTTCATATGCAAGGACTAATTTTAGGTTGCAAAACCAATCCACAAAGTTAGGTCCCGTGAGTTTATTATCAGTTATAATGCTTGAGATGGGACAGGATTTGCTCATTTTACCAGAATACTGCAGAAAATAAAAAGATTATTAGTTCTATGTAAAATATAACTTCCATAATGATTTGGTCTTTAATCATAACGGTACTCCTACTAACTTTGCAATTCCTACACTTCCAAGTAGGAAACAGAAATCCCATTAGGGTGGATTTCTAGTGGGTGATTGAATTCTTATAAGACTATCAAACACTCTCAGATACACATTGTCTTTATTGATAATTTGATATCTAATAAATGAACAACACTTGTTCATCACAACACTTTGTGAGGCTTAATCAATTCGGTTCCTAATGCTTCCGATCTCAGATACACGATGTCGTTATTGGTCATTCACATTAGTTAAGTCAAACCCATTGGACCAACAAGTATAGTGATTTTAACATTGTATGGCTTAGGTACTCATTTGTCATTATTGCCAAACTATGTATCCTATACTTGTAACATCACATGCTATACAATAACTTCAAAAGAATAATTGTTCCAATAGAGAACCATAACTTAATATTTCATTTGGAAGATTTTATGGACTTTATTTCATAAGGTCTTACTTTGCACATTTTCCATTTTAGCATACATCACATGTATTATATATATCACATAAACATAGATAAGATCATTGACTATCTATGGGCTCAATTCCTAGCCACAAGGAATGAGTTAAAACTTAGGTTAATCAAATTACAAGCATGAAAATACAACACTTGGATTTTCATACTCCTACTAGGCATCTTGATGGGTTGAACCTCTTCTTGTTCATGCATCTCCATATCTCCATATGTACATTTGTATTCTTGGCATTCCAAGGTGAGAATTACATAAACAAAAGAACTCAAAAGGCTTAATGAATTTAATTAAAACTAAGCAAGTAATTAACTTTTAATTACATATCCATATGAGAAAACATACATTATGATTTCCTAGTCCATGATCAACCATTTATGCCTCTCAAACAAACAACAAACATATATATACAATAATTGCAATTATCGATATGTTGTTCGATTTTGGAACATTTCCAAAACTCATTTAGAATATCACATATTCATGGTTTCTATAATTTGAAATCATATTTCAAGTCATAACATTTGATCGATTGAATGAAAATTCAAAATAATTTTAAAAATTTTAAAAGTTGCAAAAAAGAGACAAAGAGATTTGCGGTCACTATCGCGGCCGTGAAATCTACATTGCGGTTGTAATATCATGATCTCAGTCGCGATATCTGTACTGCAATCGCAACTTAAGCTGTCCGAGAGAAAAATAACATTTGCTCACTCTCTTCACAACTTTTTCAATCAACTCAAATATATCCATAGCAATATATATAATGGTATTACACAAAAATTAAGTGGCTCTGATACCAATTGATGGAATATTAGGCGCAAATTAAGTGGAAGCTAGTTGGTGGGTGAAATTTCAAACAATTTAAATTTTCACAATACCATCTTTAGATCCAATAAACATTCAAGCAATCAACTTTAATTAATGTGTAAAACACATATATAAGAAAAGAAAGAACAAGTGGTAATCATATTACCTCTTAAAGCCAAAGTCTTTAAATCTTTTCTTTTCCTCAAGCTCCCCAAGTGTTGAGCCTCTAGAATTTCCACACCAAGCTTTCACCTTCAAGCTACCCTTGGTTTCCTTTGGATTTCTTGATTTCCTCTCTTTGGTAGTCCGAATGAAATCAAGACCTTCCTTTAACAAACCTTTGGTGTTTGGATTTCTTTAATTTGCTATGGATAGATCAAAACTTTTCAAGAAGCTTTTATTTTTTCACAAAGAAAAAATGATAAGAAATAAAGAACAAGAATATTGAAGAACACTTCTTCTTTCTTTTATTTCAACTCTTAATCTCTAAGCATTCAGTTGAAGAAGATGATGATTCATTGGTTAACCCTAGAAACACCATCATATTCCTTAAATAGCTAAAACTCCATTGGTTGGCTATTAAGGAACCAATTTGAAATTGAGTTGCTATTGTTGACTTTCAAGGCAATATTGAAATGTCCATTTTACCATTTTGGTTTAACGAATATTTCACTTGAGCCTAAAAGTGGAAATTACCATTTTGAGCTAGATGGAAAATCTCTAACCCCTAAAAATCATCACATGGGCTTTATGGTTATAGATTTTTCCTCACCCCTAAAACACATTAAATGGGCCTTATGGTTATTTCAAGATTCCTAACCTCTAAGCCCAATACGTAGCCTTTAGTGTTACTGATTTTCTCCAACCCCTAAACTCATCAAATGAGCTTTAGTGTTGTTGAGAATCTCTAACCCCTAAATCCATAATATGGGATTTAGTGTTAGTCAAATCTTTTAACCCCTAAATAAACTATCTCTATATCATATATGGGTTTTAGCTATTTAATGTTATTTATTAAGCTAAAAATTAATTCCATTTATCTATCCATAGACTTAATCAATTTAATCCTTCTCAATTTATATCATATATAAATTAGGATTTAATTGATAAAGAAATCTTTGTGGATTTAAACTTCAGGACATGCTAGGGTCCTTGTAAATTTAATTACAAGTTCAATCCTTTTACTACTAATCAATTAATTAAACACTTTAATTAACTATTATGGTAAACCTTTTACGCTTGAAAGATAAATACTTTTGGGTGTGTGACTTTCTAGGTTCATGTCTAATTATCAATGGGAATGAGAAAATATTTTTCTCTACTAATGTGAAATTCCTATTTCACCCTTAGTCCCATAAGTCATGAGTGATGTCTAGCAAAACATATCATGACTACCTAATTAGAATGAATATGAATGTTTGATTACTTATTTATTTCGTGGACCATCGATCATAATTAACATACACTAAAATCCCTTCATTACGAAGTCCCAATCTTAGCTAGGGTCATGGATTTGTCAAACCCTAATATGCTTTGATCATATGTCTATATCTCGATTTTAATTCTTGATAAATTGATTCCAACTAGAAACCCTTTCTAGTGAATCTTAACTACATCGGCCAAGGATTTGATTATCAAGAATAATCAGATAGCATATGATTTCTTCCTCGTTTATTCAAGTTAATAAATTCTCTATTTGCGAGCACTTACCTCCATACATAACTAGTTAGAACCATCACATGCCATATACCTTTTACATGAATAGCATTAGTATGTAAGCAGTAATAAATCCCAACTACCAATGAATGAGATACAGTGTCCCTCAAGTCAAAGGACTATATGTACAATTATGACCTAGACGATGATTTATTAACTAGCAATAAAACTCCATGCTATCATCATCTAACGTCACAATTCAATCATTCATCACATGAATATCCACATGTTTATATCGACAACTTTTGTCAAGCAGCATGATGCTCACTGCCTTTATAATCATAAGTATCATATACTGATTATAAAATATGAATAGAGGTGACGGTCTTTTGGAATTAATGATGCCCAGTCATTATTCCCATGACCATGAACATTTAAAGTATTTGTTTGAGAGCGATCTGTCATCCATATTCCCAACACTTGACAATAGATCCTCTTATAAAATACTAATGGACTACAAATATATATTTAATGCAATGGAACATTTTCATACATAAGGAAACATATATTTACTGCCATTAATTAAGATGTTGTTTTACATTTACATAACATATATATACAGCTCTAGGGCATATACTCTAACACTATACTATTAGTTAGTATTGTTTGTAGAGAAAAGAAAGATCAAACACAAGCCTTACCCAAACAACTCAATTCGGATTGAATTGTATAAGAATGGCTTGAACTCTTGGGATTAACAAGGAGAAGAGGTCATACATGGCTAACCGAATACACCAAACCAAGTTCGAGCTACAATTTCTACTGGACTGACTAGAGAAGTCATACTTGGGGCGCTAATAGACTGAGCAAAGTTAGTGGTTCTACGCTTTGAGAGGTAAATCTATTTTACTCTTTTTTTTTTTTGGTCTTTGCATGGTGGTTTTAGTTCTAAGTTTGGTTGATCCAATGAAAAATTTTGCGATCTGTTGTTCTCATTTCCGCTCTAATTTCGCTGCGCATATGGGTCACTTGGTAAGTTTTTCCTACAAGTGTTATCAGAGCCACCCAAATTTAGCTAAAATCCATGTATTATGTGTTTGGTGTGTGGTTTGAGTTGAAAATGAAGTTTCAGAACCTTTGGTGTTTGTGAGGTCACGAGACAGCAACTAAAGTAACACCTATTACACTAGGTAACGCTTATTATTGGTATGGAACCCGGTAGACAATATCCAAAATAACGCTCGTTACTTTAAGTAACCTTTGTTACCAGATAAAGTAATGTGTGTTACAATTGGGGTAACGTTTGTTATAATGGATAACGTTCGTTACTTATAGGTTAACCTTCGTTACCAGTTTGAGTGCTAGAAGGCAGTAGAGGAAGTAACACTCGTTACTTCTCTATGAAAATTTTTACCTCTTTTACTTGTGAGACTATTAACTTGCACATTTATTTTCAATTCTAATTTTCAAGCAAATCAAGTCATATGTTAGATATATGGATTAATAACATGATATGTTAGTCATGGAATGTGTGGTTCGATCATGGACTTAGGAAACAATTGTATGTTGTTTTCATTCGGGATGAATGTAATATATTCTTTCATTTGGGTATGTAAATATCCTCAACTCGCTTCTCCATTCAGGCATGCAATTGCCATCATATCGAGCTCCTGCACTCGCCTCATCATTCATGCATCTTGCAGCCTTCATATCGAGCTCACCATATGCTGTCAGATTGGCTCAACAATATAGAAGAATCACAAGCAATGAGAGGATATATCTACTCCCTTCGCCTGCTCTTTGATGCACTCGATCAGACTAGGGAGTGGGGGACTTCTGATGAGGACAAAAAATGACCTCACATAGGGAGTCCCTATTCTCCCCTATATATAGATAAGGGCAAAGGTAAAAGAGATTCACTTTTGGAGAACCTCTCTCTCTCTCTTCAATCTCACTCTTTCTTTACACTCTCTCCAGTCTACTGATTTGGGTGTCAGAGGCTCCCCCAGGGGTCAGCCCTCAGGAGCTCTCGACCCATTTTTCTTTGTCTATAGGTCTTACTCATCATTGAGACCCTTCATCAACAATACAAGGTGATTTCAGACTCATCAACCTCCAATTAAAATTAACTAGTCGAGTCTAACACATGTTAAGAGGTGGGTAGTATTAATTAAATGGCACATCTAATTGTATCACAGCTAGCTGAACTTAACATGTGTCAAGGATATAAAGATATTATAAAGTTTATATAAATTTGGGTTGTCCAATTTTAATAGTTAGCTTTTGAAACGTGGCTCCACTCTGTTCTCCCAAATCCACATCATTTGTTTCAACATAACATGGTATTTTGGCATAACATAATGGTATCAAAGAGGATGAAAGCTAAAGAGATTCTTGAAGATGGACTGTATAGGTGTACATATATAGTTAAGGTGTGAGGAGACTATTGGCTTCCTACAAAACCTGAGGGTAAGATTCCATCTCTGGTTTCAATACTTGATGCTGATCCAATAGTGGGTGATTTTAGCATTCCGGAGTCACAACACAAAGCATGGGATGAGGACTTGATTGCTCCATTTTTTCCCAAGGTTGTGGAGATCTTGCTTATTATTTCGCTTAGTAGAAGCATATTGTCATATTAGGTGTATTAGCTTTCAATAAAATTGGCATCTATTTAGTTATCAATGTATGTCACAGAGCCTTCCAGTCCATACATATTTCACAGGAATCCCTTTGGGGGGGAAAATGGGATTGAATTGAATGGAAGCATATGTGGGCACTAAACATTCCACCAAAAGTTAGGCATTTTCTCTTGCGATGCTATCATAACTCTCTTCCAAGACGGGCTAATTTACAACATAGATGATGCAGCAATTACAATGCACCAAAAGTTATCAATGAGGTTTTCGTTTATTGGTATTGGAGTCGTCTTTAAACTGAAAAGTCTCGAATTGAAGTATCAATCGAAGTCAAATTTACAAAAAAAAAAAAAAAAAAAAAAAAGTAAATTACTATTTAGTTCCTCAATTTTAGTTTTGTCAGACTATTTAACAACACTATGTCATCCATCAAAGTCTGGTTAATTCCAAAATATTTTAGAATCACATGATGAGAATATGATTGAGCTGATAATTTTTTTTTTTGGCCCAATGATTGAGCTGATAATTAACCATGATCGCATGGAGTAACTTCATTAGTGTCCTCGGCCAAACTGCTGCTATTTTCGGGAATGGTCACTTGCAATGATAAAGGACAAGTCATTATTTCTACTGCAAAATCGATCAAAATAAGTTGCAATGTCCTAATGGCAAAAGCATCAGCTCTTAAGTTTGGGCTGAATATTGTGTTAGCATCAGGAATTCCAACAATTATTCTTGAGAGTGACTGTAAAGTCAATGTCGATACACATGAAACCATCTCATTGGTGTGGATTCTACCAATGGGACCTATATCATGTAAAATGGTCCATAGGTGAACCATGATCAATCCAAATATTTCCCCTGCCTTCACAATTTTATTTTTGTTTGGTTTTTCAGTTTTCATAATGCAAAAGCTTTAGATTAGACCTAAGCAAGGACTGATTTGGAATCGACCCAAACTGAGAATCAATTTGGATCAAACTTGAGACAGGATCGGTTAATAAGAACTGGTTCATGAACCAACTATGAATCTTATTGAGGAAGGGCCGGTTAAGGGTCCCTTCCTCAATGAACCGGATTGGAACCGACGGTTCTGTCCCATTCCAAACCAAAAAAAAAAAAAAAATTATTTATTTATTTTTTAATTTTAATTCTTTTATAAATAACTTCTAATTTATAATTCATTTTATTATCTTAAGTCTCTCAAATTTCTACATTCTCTCAAATCTCTCAAATTTCCTTTAATTATTATTTCTTCATAAATTTAATTTTCAATTTATATTCTTTTACTACCACTCTAATTTCCTTTAATTAATTTCTTTAATTAATTCCTTAATTAAATTTTTTTTAATTCTTTAATTAATATCTATATCAATTAATTCATGTACTACCATTATTATTAATTTTTATTTTTCTAAATTTCTCATATTTTTTTTTTCTAACTTGAGTTATTTATTTAAATAAAAAGGATTTGAATCGATCCAAACTAAAATCAGCCTAAAATCCGGACCAGCCAAAGCTAATTCAAGTTCACTCATTTGAGTGAACCTGAGCCGGTCCCGATTCAAGACTGATTCGGACCCGCCGTCAGGCCTACTTTAGATCACTTCTCAAAAAATTAAAAAAAAAAATTGCAGTAATTAAAGTTCAAACAATACTTATCATAGAAGGGCAGAACCATTGATGATAACCCATTTACAAAATCCATTAAATATCCCCCGCTGTCTCTATTAATAAATAAATAAATAATAACATCAAAAATCTTTTAAAAAAATAAAAATTGATAGTACCATTCAAAAAGAAAAATCTACAATTAATAAATTTTCTACATTTCTTCTAATACACTTCAAACAACAAAGGTCAGTCAACCCAAAAAATCAACCCACTGTTTTTTTCCAAGTCAATACAAGAATTGAACCAATAATTTCTTCTTCTTCTTTAGCTAAACCTAAACCTAAAAAAAAAAAAAAAAAAAAAAAAAAAAAAACCTAAAAGTCCATCAACAGGTTAAAGATATCTGGTGAAGATAATGGAGAAACTATACTTGAAGTTGGTAATAAACCTGAAGGACTAACTACAAAACTGCTACTTCCATATGGACTATTTATCATATCATTAAAGAAATTTGGGTCTATTACGGGAGAGAAAAACCCAGATGGTACAGGCGGTAACATCGCCGGCGCCGGCGATAGAATACCCGGAATCTGACCTATTTCAACCCCATCTATCATACTCATCAGATCATCATTACCCTCATCGGTGTTAGTGTTTCTCTCTCTCGGACTTGCCTTTTCTGTCGCTGCTAATCTTGCTGCCGGTGATACTTCGCCATCGCCGGAGAAGTTGCCAGAAGAGAGTCCTGTCAGGCGCTGGACTACGGCCATGAAGTCGGATACCTCGGTGTGGATAATTTTTGGAGAGACTGCGTAGATGATTACTGGCTGCTGCGGCGGAGGAACCGGTGGTTTCTTTATTTTGTGAGAGTCTTGATGGACTTTTAGTGCTGTAGGGCGAGGACCTTGGATTTGGTTTTTCTTTTTTGGTGGTGGAGGTTGAGGTGGTTTTGACTGTGCTGGCCGTGGCGGTGGAGGTGGCTGTGGGTTCCCGCCGGTGGCGAAGCGGGAGTACTGGGCCATGAAGAGCTGCTATTAATTAATTTGGTGGTGGGTGTGAAAAATGAATGGTTGAGAGAAAGTGCGAGATGAAAAACATGTATGTTGGGACAACTAAAATTTCTGGAGGCAATTATTTTTTTATTTTATTTTTTTGGTTTAGAAGGTGAATGGCCGAAATAATATTTTCTTGTAGGCACGTAACATTGATGAGATAATTTTTTCTTTTAATGTGAGAGATTCAAACATAAAATTTCTTATAAATTTCTCATTTTATAAAATTGACCAATTATTATTATTATTTTAAAAGCGATGCATAGTTTTATTTTTTATTTTTGCCCAAATGAGACTATTTGTTCACAAAAGAAAATAAAAATCAAAATAAAAACACGTGCATCATAATGATAAATGCCTACTTGTGAAGAGTGAAAATGAAAGAAATGAAAAGTAGATAGAAAAAAAATTAATATTAAACTTAATTATAAAAATATCTTGAATAGTTTTGAATTTTAATTTTGGCAATTGGATAAATAAACTATTACAATATTATCACTTATCTAAATTTTGACAAGTTTTTTTTAACAATATTTGCCTACCTACGTGACTATAATGATTTTTGATATTAAAGCTCCCAAAAATCATCAAATGAAGTATCTACAAGATCATAATCAAGATGATTGGAGTTTGCTCCGGCTTGGAGCCTCTGGCAATCAAGTTAAATGGAGTTTAAAGATTGGATAATAGATAAATAATTAGTAAAAGGATGTAAGGTTAGATGATCTTATTAGGTCATGTGGAGAGGTTTATATACCTGTATAGTGGTGAGTGGGATCCCTGTTTAAGTTGGATTTATGAGATACGTAGGATCTTAGGATACACCTAAAAATCATGGGAGTTATAACTGCTACATTCGAGATGATGGTTTGGCTGGCTCTAACAGAGTATCTAGATATGGGTTTGGTTCAATCTTGGTTCGAATATCATGATCTCACGTGCCCTACTAATCTGATAGTCTAGTATCATATGTCCCCCGTTGGTTGAGACCATTTATGGTTGAGCCAAAGGATGTTTTTAATGAAGTTAATTCCAACCGAAGTGAGATCGTTCGGAATAGTTCACCTTTAGTTGAGTTTGAATTGAATTGATGCGACCTGTAAGAAGAAACAAGAGTCAAGTGGGCTAGGCGGGGTGCCTAGCAAAGCCACTCCGACGATCAAGTTAGTGAATAGGCTCAAGGTAAGAGATCAGAAACAATATTGGAGAATTGCTTGTGTTTGTGTTAGCAAGAATGCATGTACCTTTTGTTGGTTTAACTTTGAGGTATTTATAGGAGATAGATCCTTACATGAGTTGAGTATGGATTTCCTTGACCAGTTCGGATATAGATTGGCTTGCTGCATTGCTTTAATCCGCTTCCTGCTTGGATACGAACTA
>CATKHJ010149077.1:0-14524 GCA_949750685.1 Vernicia montana | reverse complement strand
ATGTTTAAATATCTGCTCTTTAAATACTTGCTTTTTATTTTTCCTGTCTCATAAATATGCCATGCTCATGCATTATAAATTATCATCAATATCTGTCATCCATGAAATCCTTTTTCAAAAGTCAAATCAAATTTAAATGCCAAAACGAGATTATTCAAAACCAAAAACCTAGTCCCCGAGTCCAAACTTGTTTCGAAGATTAGTGATTTTATCCTTGGATAAATTAATCAAAGATTAATAAATTGGAGTCAAAATGGGTTTTTCCTTAATTTTTCCACTTAAATAAATTAGGGTGGCGACTCCCGAATCCTTTTCAAAAATCAAATCAATTTTTTGAGGCGATAGCCGCTTCCAATCGTGAGCACTGAAACTCGTACCTTAACCTCCCTTAAAAATCGCTCCGCCTTTCCTTAAGGCATTCCCGAGCGAGGAAAAGGGCGTTCGGGTGAGGCCTCACAGTGCTTGGTGGATCTCTTTCATGATCTTCTCTCTAAGATCATTCACATCTGGTACACATATCCTCTTCCCAAGCATCAATATCTCATTTCTCAATTCAAACTCTGTTGTCTGACCCGCTAATACCTCTCTCTTCAATTTCACAAGTGAAGGGTCTTCATTTTGCGCTGCTTTAATCTCATCAATCAACTTGGATTTCACTTGAAAGTGAGCAATCAGAATTTGAGATTCAAAAATATCAAACTACAACCCTTTGTTGAATAACTCTTTCAACTCCTTGATCAAAGGTCTCTTTCCCACCGCAATATGGGCTAAACTCCCCATAGATTTCCTACTCAAGGCATCTGCTACTACATTACCTTTACCCAGATGATAAAGGATTTGACAATCATAATCCTTGAGTATCTCTACCCATCTCCTTTGCCTTAGATTCAAGTCCCTCTGCTGTAAGATGTATTGGAGACTCTTATGATCAGTGTAGATCTCACACTTCTCACCATACAGATAATGTCTCCATATCTTGAGAGCAAAGATAACTGCTACCATCTCTAGGTCATGTGTGGGGTAGTTCATCTCATGCTTCTTCAATTGTCTTGATGCGTATGCAATCGCCTTTTCGTGTTGCATAAGAACACATCCAAGTCCCACTCTTAAAGCATCACAGTATATTGCAATTCCATCTGTTCCTTCCGGTAATACAAGTACTGGAGCTGTAGTGAGGTAAGTTTTAAGCTTTTGAAAACTCTCTTCACAATCATCATTCCATTGGAACTTCACTTTCTTCCTAGTTAGCTTAGTTAATGGTGAAGCTATTTTGGAGAAATCTTTGACAAATCTCCTATAATAACCTGCCAAACTAAGGAAACTACGAACTTCTATTATATTTATGGGTCTAGGCCAATTTGACACTGCCTCAATCTTCTTTGGATCCACTTGAATGCCATCTTTACTAACCACATGACCTAAGAAGCATACATGATCAAGCAAAAATTCACACTTCGATAATTTGACATACAACTGATGCTCCCTCAAAGTCTGCAATACTATTCTCATGTGCTCCTCATGTTTTTCCTTACTCTTGGAGTAGATAAGGATGTTATCTATGAATACAATGACAAACTTATCTAAATATGGCTTGAACACTCGATTCATCAAGTCCATAAATGCTGCTGGAGCATTGGTCAACCCAAAGGGTAACACTGTAAATTCATAATGGTCATATCTCATCTTAAAGACAGTCTTAAATATATCCTCATTCTTTATTCTGAGCTGATGATAGCCTGATCTGAGATCAATCTTGGAGAAGTGACTTGCTCCTTGCAATTGATCAAACAAATCATTTATACTTGGCAACAGATATTTGTTCTTGACAGTCATCTTGTTCAGCTGCCTATAGTCGATATATAGCCTCATTGAACCATCCTTCTTCTTCACAAAGAGGACTGATGCACCCCATGGTGAACTGCTTGGTCTGATAAATCCCTTGTCCAATAGATCCTGCAACTGCACTTTCAATTCTTTCAACTCTACAGGTGCCATTCTGTAAGGAGGAATAGATATTGGCTAAGTACCATGGAGAAGCTCGATATTGAACTCAATTTCCCTTTCGGGTGGAAACTCTAGTAGCTCTTCTGGAAATACATCCAGAAACTCACTAACTATCAATATTTGTTGCACCTCATTAGGAGTTTCCCTCATATCAATTACATGCACCAAATATCCTCGACATCCCTTCATTAAAAGTCTCCTCGCCCCAATGGCCGATATCAAGTTAGAAGGTACATCACTTCTATCCCCTTGAAATACAAACTCACTCTCATCTCATGGCTTAAACTCTATCTTCTTCTCTCGACAGTCTATATATGCATGGTACTTGGACAACCAATCCATACCAAGAATCACATCAAACTTTAGTACCTCCAACTCAATCAACTCACTTGGAAGCTTCCTCCCATCAATTTCTACCATGCATGAAGGATACATATGTTTCACCTCTATAGTTTTCCCTAAAGGAGTGGACACTTCTAAAGGGTTACTCATGATCTCTTTACCCTTCCCCAATCTCTTAGCAAAGCATGGTGAAACAAATAAATGGGTAGCACCCAAATCAAACAAAATTCTAGCTTGTGCATCTTGGATAGAAAGGATACCTGTCACTGTAGTATTTGAAGTACGGGCCTCTTGTTGGTTCAGGGCAAACACTCTGCCTCTACCTCTCTCTTCTATAGCTTGACTGATTCTAAGTGTTTGGCCTTGTCCTCTACCTCTACCCCCCAAGCTCCTAGTGTCTGGCCTAGTCATCTGCACTGTGGGCTAAGAAGTAGCAAGTGTACTCTAATTGTCTCCCCACAAGGGACAACTCTTGATAAAATGCCTTGCCTGGCCACATTTATAACATGTCCCCACCGCTATCCGGCATACCTCATTATGTCTTCGCCCACATATAGCACAAGTAGGTTAGCTATAGCTCTGTTGTTCATACCTAAATACAGAACTGGTGGCTGGAGCAGATGCCACAGATACTACTCTAGTTTGTCCACTACTTTGACTACTCCTCCTATAATGACTCTGAATCATAGTAGAAGCAGTAGGCTCAACTGTCTTCACCTGGGAACTACTTTCCCCACCCCTGCTCTAGTTGCCAAAACCATTTGGTTTTTTCTTGTTTCTCTGATGTCTCTCAGCTCTATCTTCCTTGCTCTTGGTCTCCATTTGCTTTGCCTTGTCAACCAATTTGGACAAGGAGGCAAACTCAATGGCACAAAGAGAATTGTGCAAAGGTGTTATTAAACCTCTCTAAAACCTTCTGATCTTAGTTGCTTCAGTAGGGAATACCTCATAGGCATACTTACTCAACCGGTTAAATTCCTTAGCATACTCAGATACGGTCATTCCTTGTTGCTTTAGTCTCTCAAACTGAGCTATCCGGTTTTCTCTTTCTCCTTCCCCTAGGAACTCATCTATCATCTCTTACTTGAATTGTTCCCACACTAGAGGAATCTCATCATAAAGCCTATTTTCCACACTTTGTTAGAACCAAGTCCAAACATCATCTTTCAACAAGAGTTCCACTAGCTCAGTTGCTCTAGCATCGAAACAAGGCAGTCATCTCACCACCTTTTCAACTGCTTCTAGAAACCCGTGAGGCTCTTCTCCATCTTCCCCATGAAATTTAGGAAGTCCCATCTTCAAAAAGCTATACATACTCACCCCACCATCATCAATCACCTTCTTAGCCACATACCTAGGAATAGAAGTATTAACTGGAACTGGTGGCGATGGCATTCTCTCTTGTACTGGTGGAGGAAGTGATGGTGCTACATTAACATCTTGTTGCCTTAACCGTCTCAATTCCAACAATTCTCGACATAGCTCTTCATTCTCACACCTTAGATCATCATTATCTCTTGGAGGAACATGAACTTTCTCTGCTTGAACCCAGCGTCTAGCCCTTGGTAGTTCAAGTGGTTCCTCATGAATGGAAGTGGCATCAGAAGCCATATCTGGTGTTCTCACATCCTCAAGAGGAACTTGCCTCGGTCTACCTCTTCCCCTTCCTCTTGCTCTTCTAAGCGGCATCTATAAGACAAACACATAACAAGATTTAACTCATAGTGGTAATGCGGATTTACACATAAATGATGACTCAATAAATGTAAAGGAAATCTCTCCTATGCTCCATGGTGTTCTCATAACTTAAATCTCTTATAGTCTAACTAAACTTAAACCTTATACTCTGATACCAACTTTGTCATAGCCCAACTTCGCAACTTTGACAGTCTTAAGGAATGGGTAGGCATAAGGATATAGAAAAAACACGCAGAACCTTTCTAATCAAACATTCCTCACAACATCACAACTCATCCCAAAATCAGAACCTGAACACATACACATATACTCATATATACACTTACTCATAATCTCATACATCTCATAATTTCTCATAAAACAATATGTATAATACCATCCATGCAATTGCCATTAAGGCCAAAAGAATATCACTCCTTCTAAACCTATGAAGCATCTAAAATAAACTTCAATTACAATAATAAAAGGAGAAATTACATTTATTAATTAGGTTCTCTAGGAAGAAGAATGCCTGAAGAACCGATCTGATGAACTTCTAATCTCTTGAAAAATAGAATCACTAATGAGATAAAGCAGTGAGTAAATAATAGACTACCATACTTGTAAGGCTAGGTAATTCAAGGCTAGCTCACAAGGATGGCAGGGCTCAAAACACATCAAATGACTTGCAATATAACAAATAAGGTTCATATATCTCGTAGAATTCAATAACTCATAATATACAAGGATAAGTATGTATATAGCTCATAGAAAGAATTATAACTCATAATTAATGAAAATAGAAATCATACTCGTAACATGTTAGGAATAGAGGCACTTTATTAGCATATTCCCCTCGAAATAAAGAGTAGAGGTCAGTTGGGCATACTCTTCCTCGTAATAAGAGTAGAGGTTTTATTAACATAATCTTCCTCGTAATATATGAAACGAATCAGGTTTCATGTCTAGGACAATTTACCCTTCCTAGATAGGGGTAGGATATTATACTCTAACCATCGGGTTACAATGTGCATAATGTCTGATGATTTACCCACATCAGTCGGGGATTTCCATACCATTAAGGGTTATCAACATATAGATAGAAGCATTTAAAGTTCTCATACTCATAGGCATATAAATATAATATAGTTCTCATAGGCAAATAACTCATAGGATTTAATAAACGATTCTCATGTTCTTTGTTTTAGTGGGTTGTATAAGAAAATAGGCTTTAAGCCTTAGAAATTCAAATACAAGAATAGTAGTATATTTTCTACTCACCTTAACCAAAAGAATTCTCTATCACTCTATAGAAGCTCCTCAATCACATTAAGCAAAATGGCTCATCACAACCCTCGTGATCTCCATTATGACTTTTAGGAGGAACTATACACATAAAAACATACAAATAACAAATACATCAATTAATGCACTTAAAATCACCATACATATGCTAGACTTATGATTTCTAACTCTAATCCCCTTTCCCAACACAGATTATAACAATGGAGAAGAAGAAACTCAAAAGAAACCAAAACCTTAACTCACCTCTTCAAGAAATGCTTCAACAATGGATGAATGGATGAACCCTTTCAACCCTAGATCCTTTAATTGAAGCAATTAATGAAGTTCTTAGCATTTAATGTGAGTGGTTTTGGTGATACTTTGAGAGAAAATGAGTTTAGAAACTCTGGTGGCTCATGAAAATGAAGTTTGGGCTTTAATTTCCTTTTTAAAGCCGTTTTCCCAAACCTGATCCCGATGAGAGTCACGGTCCCGACTTACCATTCGCGGTCGCGATTCTCAATCGCAGTCGCTAAGTGCTTGTAGAAGTCACAACACGCTACTGTTTACGTGATTGTTCATGCTGATATCGCAGTCGCAATTCTCCTTCAGTCAAATTCCCAAATTCAGACAGAGAGGTTCGTGTTCGACTTCGCGTCCAAGGTCACAGTCACGATTCAAGGTTGCGGTCGCAACACCCAAAGCGCGGGCACGACTTAAGCTCTACAGCTCTACTTAACAATTCAACCTTCAATCTCCAAAAATTTAAATTATGACTCAACATTTTCATAATGCACTAACAAAGATTCATTCATATGATTAACCAAAAGTTCATACATGCATGTGGGGTATTACAGAATTTAGGGATTTGTTACCTTAAACCCTAAACTAGATTTAATGGTTTGGAAAATTCTAATCCCTAAATTATGTTTAGGGATTAGAAACCCAAAATGATGTGAGACAAGTGTTAGTTAAGGTTAACACTTCTTTAAGTGTTACTTAACACTTGTCAACACAATCTCAATCATCTCCACTAATATGCTTAGTGGAGTGTTTAGTGTTTCACCTAATTTCTCCACCATCTTCCATATAAGTGGAAGATGTAGAGAATGCTTACTTAGGCTTCATATTCTCATTTACTTCATCTTCTTCTTCTTCATACACTTCTAGAGTGAGAAAGTCTCTTCTTACATTGGTAAGCTAGAAAGAGAAATGGTTTTACTTTAAATGAGAAGATGAACTTGTGAAGCCATCCTTGTTCAACCTTTGCTATTGTATGTGCTAGATATGGTTAGAGAAATAGTGAATGAAAGGTTAAGTATTCCATTGATGCCTTTGCATGTTGAATATATGGACTTGAATTGAACATCATGTCCATATCCTTCTTTCTTTCAGTTATACTAGTAGATAGTATTGTTTGTGGACAAAAGGAAGACCAAACAGATAGTCTAATCCAAGAACCCAATCGATTTGAAATTATACAAGGACAGCTTGAACTCTTGGGCTCGACAAAGAAAGGAGTTCACACAGCTAACCGGATACACCAAACCAAGTCTGAGCTACAACTTCCAGTGGACCAACTAGAGACGTCACATTAGGGGCGTTAGTAGACTAAGCAAAAGTGAGCGTTATGCGCTTCAAGAGGTAAATATGATTTACTCTCTCTTTCCTTCTGCTATTTCCATGGTGATTTTAGTCTAAATTTAGATGATCCTTTGAAAAATTTTGTGATTCATCGTTCTCGCTTTTGTCAAGCCTGCGGATCACTCGATAAATTTTTTCTTCATAAATATGTTTTTCTTTTCTAAAAATTTAGCTTTGATAGAAACTCAATATCGAGACTTTTCAATCCTCAAGAATATAATTTAAACATTCTTTCATTTCCAAAAGGCAACTATAAGTATGTTATATAAACAGGTAAATTACATTATTGGCCACTTAATTTTACAGTTAAGCTCCGTTTATTTTATATAAAAAATAATTTATTTCTAAAAAATATCTAGAAATTTATTTTTTATTGTTTAATTCTAACATAAAAATAGTTGAAAAATATTAAAATTTTCAGTTTATAAAGGCTATAAAAATGTTTTAAGCTTATAATATGAAATTTATTTTTAAATTTATTGTTAAACATGAAAAATATTGAAATGATTAATTGTGGTGATTGTTGGTGATTATTGATGGTCGTCGAAAACCAGTAATTACAATAACGATTACCGGGGATTTATATATTAATAACTATGTGAATGTTTGATTTAGTTGTTAGAAATTAGTTAATAATTTTTTTTTTACTTCCAATAGCTAACTTAATTGGTTTAGTAAATTAAAAAAAATCAACAACGGTTAGTTATTAGGTACCCCAACAAATATTGATTGCAAAAAAGTTATCACTTGAAAATGACTTAATTTTCAATTTAATAAAAAAATATATATATTTTTCGTTAACTAATTTTTTTTTTTAATATCAAAAAGTACTTTTGAAAAAAAAAATATTTTTCACAAAATAAACATAGACTTAAATTTTTTTTTTTTTTTTTTTTTTTTGCCTAATAACATAGACTTAATTTCTTTTGATAACATCATACAACTTTAATTTATCAATTTTTTTAATCACCTTATGTGCTAGGGGCGGCTCAAGGTTTTTGAGGGTTTAAGGCAAAGTCATTAGATAAGACTTTTAAATTGAATACTATAGAGGCAACAATAGTAGGTAACAAGTAACAACAGCATGAGGTTAACAAAACCATATACATTCAGCAGCAAGAGGTTAACAAGTTGATACAAATGAGGAATAACAAATAAACAAAACAATAACAAATAAACAAAACAATAACAAAAACTAAAAGCTAATTGAGATAAATTAATAAATTAAATTAAACTTGTGAACACTAGAATCTGGCGATTTTGAAAATTATAATAACAATTGAAGACTTTGAGAAGCTCATTTGCCAATTATTCAAATAAAAAACTATTAATTTTTATGAATGGGAGAGGAAGACAAATATAGGAAAGTGCTAAGAAAACAAACACACACAACACATATTGGTATATTAGGCACTATCATATCTAAAATGACTAAAACTAGCCAATTAGATGATAGGCTCTTACCATATATTAACCACTTATATTATTCATTCTCAATCAATATGGGATTATTTTTAACACTCCCCCTCAAACGACAATTGAGAATGGACATTTCATTGTCACTTGGACTAGAAACTGGGCCCACTGGGACTGAATATCCAGTTCGGGAAACCAGGAAAGAAATTCAAACACTCCTCCTGAAACGCAACGGCAATACCGGACCGGGTCGTAGGAATTGGACATCCAGACGGTAAATAAAAAAATTAAAAAACCAGACCAAACCTATTCTGATACTATAATAATTTTTATGAATGGAAGAGAAAGACAAATATAGAAAAGTGCTAAGAACACAAACACACACAATACATATTGGTATATTGGGCACTATCATATCTAAAATGACTAGAACTAGCCAATTAGATGATAGACTCTCACCATATATTAACCACTTATATTATTCATTCCCAATTAATATGGGATTACTCTTAATAAAAACAGAATTAAAAGTAGAAAATGGAGATAGAATGAGGTAACCGTTTCACAAGGAAAAAAAATTGACGTTAGGGTTTCTTTTGGTTTGAGAGGTAGCAATTAAGTGGGTAGTTGAAAAAAATTATGAATTTATGCTACTATTTAAGAAAAGCTAATAGAAATTTTTTTTTAGAAGGAAAAGCTAATATAATCCTATTTTCAAAATTATATTAAGTTATTAAAATAAGTTATATTTCTAAAATTTTAACCTTTTGTTTTCTCTATTTTATTTTTGTAAAAATACTTCTTATTTTCTATACTATATATATAATATGGAAAATTTTTCTATATATATATATATATATATATATATATATATATATATATAGGGGGCATTTATAATTGAGTTCTTATATCATGGACCCAGGTCCACCTTGCACCATGGACCTGGGTGCAAAACTCACCGTTTCATTAAACTTAAAAAAACATGCTGCCTTTTTTTTTTTTAATTAAAATATAAAATTTCAAAAATCAAAACCGCTCCTCCACTGTTCATTGTCTTCTTCGCGCAACTAATTCTCTCAAACCTTAATCTCTTTTGCTCATGTTCTTCTTCTTCTTCTTCTTCTTCTTCTTCTTCTTCTATTAGTGTTAGGTCTTTCAAACGTTCTGCTACTCTTCCTTTACCTAGATCTTTTGCGTTTAGTTCTTTTTTGTATCTATCTTCACTTGTTGATCAGTCCAATATGATATTATTGAAAATTGTCTTTTAATCAATTTTCTTACTTTGAATTATTTTCGATCGAGATAACAGAACTAGTTGCTGATTAATAAAAAAAATAAAATAGATAATTTAATATTGATTTATAATCATGAATATGGCATAAAAAATAATGAATCTGCATATGATATATGATTAACCTAAACTTTATATCTAATGAACCTGATAGTTATATATGACAGTATAAAAGATAATGAATCTGCATGTGATATATGATAACCTAAACTTTATATCTAATGAACCTAATAGTTATATGTGATGAATCTAAACTCTAAATATAATGAATCTCATAATTATATGTGAAATATTAAATAATGAAAATTTTAAATATAAGGAATGAATGAAATTAAATTATAGAATAATTAAATCATGAATCTGATAGTAAAAAAGATAATGAATTTGCATGTGATATATGATGAATCTAAATTTTATATCTAATAAACCTGATAGTTATATGTGATGAACTTAAACTTTAAATCTAATGAATCTGATAATTTAAAATTTAATATTAAATAATGAAAATATCAAGCAATCGGACTCCAAAATAAAAAAAATAAAACTCAAAATCTTTACACAAATAATATAAAAACTCACAAAAAAATGAAGATTATGAAAGAAATATGAAGAAGAAGAAGACATAAACAGTTTCAATAAAAAGAAAACAAAAAAATAAAGCAATTTTAAAGAAGAAGAAGAAGAAGAAAAATCAATTTCACTATTTTGAAAAAAAAAAGAAATCCAGCATTCAGCAAAAAAAAAAAAAGAAGATCAAGCATCAAGAAGAAGAAAAAGAGGAAGATTGAGCTGTTTTTAAAATAAAACAGAGTGATTTTTTTTTTAAAAAATAAAACAGTGAGTTTTGGACTGAAGTTCATGGTACAAGGTGGACCTGAGTTCATAATATAAATTGCATTTATAAAGTATGCTTAGAGAATTTAAAACTTTTATTATTTTTTTTTTTTTGAATAATAGAGAATTTAAAACTTGACAAATTATAATTTTGAAAAAGCTAATATTTTTTAACTTTTTTCAAACCATATAATTTACTAAAAAATAATAAAAAATCAAAACACGAGTTTAAAAAACAGATTTAAACTCAATGCCAAACACACCCTTAAACAAAATCCAAATGCAAGTATCTCACATTTAATCCTCCCTCATGCTATTTCTCTTTCTCCTCCACCTTCCCTTCCATCAATGTTCCTACATCTTCATTAACTTTACTAACCTAAATTCCGATCTGCTCCCAAAATTTAATGCTCCCACTAAGAGAGATGTAACATTGGTACTATTTGTAGTTAATTCTCAACCAAACTAGAGAAGCCATTGCATTAATTATTGAGAACAACAATAAAAATAATAAAAGGACATACCCTAACAAAGGTCTTGCATTGCTAGGGTGGTGATAGGTTAGGTTTATAGTCACAGATTCAGAAAATTGGATCAGTGGAGTAATGTACACACACACACACACACACACACACACACACACACACACACACACACACACACACACACACACACATATATATATATATATATATATATATATATAATTAAAATATAATATATGTACAATATACAAATAAACATAAATAAAAAAAACATTAATAATATTCAAAAATTTTGATAAAAAAATAATATGTTTAAAAAATTTTATGGTTAAAAATAAATAAATGTACTAAATCTAGTTATTAATTCCATCATTTTTTCTATAATTATTAATAGTCCAATCAAATCAAAATAATAATTTATATTTTAACTTAAATTAAATATAATAAATAAATAATTTAAAAATTAAATAGATTATGAGACAATTATCACTATTTAGTGTGACAAACTTGATAATTTTAGTGGAGGCAATATTATTATATACATTTATATACCCAAGGATTTTCATGGGTAAATGGGACAATTGCCCCATTACGCCACTGAGTTTACTCAGGACCGCGAAACTAGAACTAAAACAAACGATGAATAGTTCTGACTCGAATTTGGTATGATATTAAATTGGTTTATATATTTTATTATATATTTAAAGGGACGAAAAAAAAAAGTTAAATGTGATAGAAATTAAATTGAAAGGGTAAAGGTGATTTAAATTGAGTATAAATTAAGTTTACGAATGAATTGAGTTTAATGAGTTTGGGTCAATCATTACTAAAAAAAAATTATGAATTAACTTGTTAGGTAGTCAAGTCCAAACTATTATATACCCATGTGTTTTTAGTGTATTTTTTCAATATGGAATTAATTCTTTACACTCTCCCTCAAGTGACAGCTAAGCTTTTTGAATTTGAATTTTTAGTTGACCACATGAAATTGAATTCCTCCTCCTAAAATTGAAATTTTTTAACACAGCGGTAATATCTAACCGAACTGCTGGGATTGAACATCTAGACAGACATCAAGTGATTGAAATTGAACTGAGCCAAATTTGCTCTGATACCATGATAGAAATTAAATTAAAAGAATAGAGATGACTTGAATTGGGTATAAGTTAAGCTTACGAATGAATTGAGTTTAATGAGTTTAGGCCAATAATTACTAAAAAGTTAGAGCTAACCTGTTAGATAGTTAAAGCCAAATCATTATATATCATGTATTTTTAATGTATTTTTCGAATATGAGATTCTTAATAAAATGATTAGCCAAATTAATCTACTTATTTTAAAAATACCTAATTGAATAATTATAATAATGTTAGTAAAACTCTAGCATTCACCTAATTTAACTCAATTATGATAATATATATTTAAACTACTTCAAAACTCATAAATTTTATTACATCAATCTAGTAAAACTATAAGTTAATTTAATTTTTTCATCCTGTAATTAAGCTTCTTTTTAATTCCTCTATCGTGAAGAGAATTGTAAAAAATTGCAATATATATATAATTTTAAAGTAGAGAGGCATTCTTTCAGAAAAAATGAGAGCTAATCATAGCAAAAAATTGCAAAATTGAAGTTCAAGAAGTTTAAAGAGTCTACAAAAACTAGGAATCAAGAAAATAAAAAATATTAAAATTCTATATTTTTGAATTAAAACTTAAATTGAGTTAATTGATTTATTTATTATATTTATTATATTATATATTTAAAGAGGCTGAAATATAAAAAAATAATAATTAAACAATTAGCCAAACTAATCTACAATATAATCCTAAAAATACATAATTGAATAAATATAATGTTAGTGAAACTCTATTTTTCAATTTAATTTAACCTAATTCCAATTACATATTCTCAAACCACTTCAAAGCTCATTCTTATTTTTTTTTTATTTTTTTAATAATTAATTAAAAAAATATTTGATTTATTATAAACACATAACAACCAACTTCTATTATAATATGTCAGCAGAGAGGTAGTTTTTTAGAAAATACGAAAAATCTATATATATGTATATAATAATAGTGAAACAAATATGCAATCATTAGAAACACTGAGAACTAACCACAATGAAAAGAAAAAAACAATTACAAAATTTTCAGAAATCAAAAAATAAAAAAATTACAGAATTTGAGTATTGGAGTATTAAATTTCTTTTTACTACCAAATAATTAAGTCGATGTTGCCTATAAATATGTAGGTTCATATAAAGATAAGTATTCTATTCATAAAAAAACAAGTTAATAAAATAATGAAACTGTAATACCCCAACCCTATGTAGCTCTTAGGAGCTTAGTGTAATACCCCAACAATGTATTGGCTTTCTATGTAGTGAGTATGGATGAATAATGTATGAGGATTGCATGCTATGAGATTATATGTGAATTTTTTGCGATCTAAGCCAAGTGAGTTTCAAGTGTTATATCGGATTGAATAGGAAATGCAAGGATTCTATGATACTCAAGTTCATATAGATGTCTTGATTGATCAATATGTGAGAATGAATTACAAGATGTGTATCATGTGAATATTATGATCTATGAGTTATATGTTAAGTGTTGGATGGTGTTTGAGTATGTTGTTAATGAAATGAAGCTTATGGAATGAGTTTATGATGTGTTCTGAAGGTTACTGGATATGTTGGAATGATATTGGAGTGAATTTGTGGAATTTGAAGCGAGATTGAATGAATTTCAAGTGTATGTCATGTGTATGGATGATTTTGGATTGAATTCCATGTGAAATGGAAGTTAATTGTAAAGTGGAGTTGCTGGGCCTGAGTCGCGCCTGCGACAAGGAGGTTGCGACCGCAACATGTGCTTCGCGTCCAGTATTGCGACCGCAACTCAGCCCGCGAACTCCTCTGCCTGAATTGGATATAAGAATGAACAGTCGCGTGAACAGTAACATTTTGGCCTTCGCCATCAGTCTTCGACCTTCGGTCTTCGCCATCAGTCTTCGACTTTGGTCTTCGACTTCGGTCTTCAACCTTCGTCTTCGACTTTGGTCTTTGACCTTCGTCTTCGACTTCGGTCTTCGACCTTCGCCTTGGGTCTTTATTTAATTGTGAACAGTATCCGTCGGGGCTATAAAAGGACAGTAGCAGCCCACTTTCGAGAAAACCAGATTTTTCTTCTTTCCTTCAACCCCGATAGTTCCCAAACACTATCAAACAATAGATATGATTCTCTAAGGCTAAGATTAGTCTTTTATACTCAAGATATCAAAGGGTATACAAAGATCTAAAGAGATTTCTTCTTGATTTGGGAGATCTACGGATTTGAGATTAAAAGGAAATTCTTGAGGTAAATATTCTAATCTGTGATTTTCCTCTTGGGTTTTGTTTAAGTAAAGTTTAATACTTAATTATGAGTTCAATAGATGATGTTTATAGAATTGATTGTAAGATATGAGTTTTATTGGGTTAAATTTTTAGAACCCTAAAATGACCGAACCCTAAAAATCAAGATTGGGTATTTTGTAAATGGT
>CATKHJ010149014.1:0-32107 GCA_949750685.1 Vernicia montana | reverse complement strand
AATTTTATTGTGTCTAAATTATGCTTTTAATGTTAATTTAATATTTATTTAATATTTAATTGTGGTATTTTTAATATATTTGTTAATCTTTTTCAGTTTATTAAATAAAATAAAAAAATGGAAGAATTTGAAGGAAAAGTGAATCATGGAATGAAGGAGTAGCCTATAAGTATAGTTTTATGATAAAAATAGTGGGATCCACTTCTTTATAATATAAAATAATAATAATAATAATAATAAAAAGAAAAGTTTGAAAAATAGAAAAAAACAAAAAAAAAGTTAAAAAACGTGTTTTGTTGAAAAGGAAAAAGAAAAAATATTATTATAATAAGTGGGGCCCACTATTTTATATTATTTAAAAAATTAAAAAAAAGAGTAAAAAAATTAAAAGTCAAAAAATATTGCATCTGAATCAATTTAACCAGCCTTCAATGCGTAATTGAAGGCTGGAAAATAGTATAATATATATATAATAATTTAATTTGTATCTATCTATCTCTATATATATGAAGACAGAGGCAGAAAGAAATGATGGTTTTAGAGAATAGTTTTAGTTTTAGTTTTTTTTTTTTTTTTTTTTTTTTTTTTTCTTTCTTTCTTCACAGACAGCAGTAATTTCGCATAGTTTTTGTAATAGGTTTTTCTCCTATTTCCATTCCACTTTTAAATTCAAATACTATTTCTTTTAGATTTTTATTTTCAGTCAGTTTTCCAATAAAGATTATATTTTGTTCTTGGGATATAAGATTGACAACATCCTCATCATAAACAATGTGGAATTCATCAATAGCATTTGTTTGTTTATCATCACTGCTATCGTTCTACTTTTTCTCCTTGCCTTTGTTCTTCTCCTGCTCCTTTTTAAACTTTCGACAGAATCTTTTGATATGCCCATTCTTTTTGCAATGATGGCACTCAACATTAGCATATTTATTGACTTCCCTCTGCTCTTGTCTCTAGAGTTTGAATCTCTAGACTGGCTTCTTCCTCTGAATTCTGTAACCAGAACATCTGGTTGTGATGAAGAGGTTGAATTTTGTTATCTTCGTCTCATCTCTTCATTCAGAATACCGCTTTTAACAACCTCCATATTTACAACACCGTTAGGTGCTGAATTGGTAATGGATATCTTCAAAGTCTCCCATGACTCTGGTAGAGAAGCTAACACCATAAGAGCTAGCACTTCATTGTCAAACTTTATGCCCATTCTCGACAACTGATCAACGATCCCTTGCATTTCATTAAGGTGATATGCAACAGACGTGCCTTCTCTATATTTTACTTGCATCAATTTTGTCAAGTAAAATAATTTATTATTGCCGATTTTGGAAGCATACAGCTCCTCAAGCTTATTCCACAAAGTTCGTACGTAAGTCTCATTGCAGATGTGGTTGTAGACATTATCTTCGATAAACTGTCGGATAAAGCCACACACCTGTTCATGCTCAAACACCCATTCTTCTTCTGATTTTTCTTCGAGTTTATTTGTAGTAAAACCGGTAAATGTAATTTCGTCACAAATAGGAGATCTTTCATCTTATTTCTCAATATGTGGTAATTTGTGCCATTTAAGTTGATCATTTTACTTGTCTTTGCCTCCATAGATTCAATACTATTGAATTACTACATGAACCGTATAGGTGAACAGTACCCGTATATGTGAATAGTATTATATCCTTGCACAGTACCGTGCTACAGTGACGGACTGGGCTGATACAGTAACTGGTTGGACTGCTACAGTAACTGGGCTTAAACAGTAACTCAGAGTATTATTCACAGTAATAATTTTTTGAGAAAAAATTTTTCTGATGTGGAAGATCAATCAAAACTGCAACCACAGAACATACTCTCAATTTTCAAGGAAAATTAAAACTAATAGCTCTTATACCACTTGTTGGACCCACGGGTACCAAAATGCGGAATAATAACAATCGATAAAAATAACACCAGTAATTTAACGTGATTCATCCTTAAATTTGGGCTACGTCCACGGGACAAACTCCGAATAAAATACTTCTACTATTACGAATAGTAGGTACAAGAAAGTATTCTCTAGATTAAATCTAGAGGTAATACAATATTAAAATGAGATAAACCCAAAATAGTAACACTCACAGTGTTTTCCAAAAATACCCCAAATATTTTTCTCACTATTTTGTCACACTCCTTTTTAGGAATTATTTCCTAAAAATAATAAAACTCTCACTCAAAATTTCCTCAGAGAAATTTTTCTCTCTGACTCTTTAAAATTGCCTGTGCAATTTTGCTACTGCCTCTGTGCCATTTGCCTTCAATTTGCATGACTATAAAGACCAAAATTTTCAAATGAAAATTTGGTTGTTGAGCTACCAAAGGAAAAGAGATTAGCGGTGGGTTTGTTGAGTAAATTAAGGAGTGTGTTTTTTTTGACTTTTTTTTTTATTTTAATTTCAAATGTGTGGGTCCCTCCATATGAGAGGGACTCCACAACATTAGATTCCATCATAATAATGAAAATCTCAATTTTGTTATTTTTATGGGATAAGGTGCAAATATACCCTCAGTGTTTAGCTAAAAGTGCAGATTGACCCTTAAAATTTTTCGAGGCGCGAATATACCCCTATTGTTTTCAAAACCCATCATCCCGCCCCATTACTTAACCTTCCGTCTCTTTCACTGTTTGTGGGCCCATTTATCAGTCCACGTGGATAAAAATATTATTAAAATATTAACTCTCTCTCTCTCTCGTTCTTTCTTTCTTTATTCTCTGTTAATTCTCATTCCAAAAGTAAGATTAAAATCCACAAACATCACAAACTCAATTCTTCATACATCACAAACTTAATTCTCATCCTAAAAGCAAAACTAAATTAACAAACCGATGATTCAAAATATAGATAACAGAAAAATTTAAGAACACTACATATTGCAATTCTTGCTTATTAATTTTAAATTTAGCTCAAATCAAATTATAGTTTTCCATTTTTTCAATTAATTAATTCTTTTTTCACAAAATAAATTTTAATATAAGGGCCTTCCTATTTGTTCAAAAATTAAATTAAAAGAAAAAACACATAATGCAAGAGACAAAAAATATTATTGAACCTACATATAAAATCGATTACAGCTTAAATGAATCAGAATCAGAACCAGACCTGTTTTTGCCTTTTGTTCTGAGCACCAAAAATGGGCTACTAACCAAAACCAATCACAATCAATTATCGAGATGAGAGATCAATCGATTCTAGTAACAACGATTCAACAAAAAACAATTAAACCACCAAAAAATAAAAATATTATCGATCCAGTAAGAATCAGCACCAGAAAGAGATAGAGAGAGAAGTCGCCAGTGAAGGAGTGAGATGTATTAGTCAACGGAAGAAAGAGAGAGCTGATGAGGGGAAGGCGAGTCTAGTTTGAGGAATTGAGTGATATATGGGTGTTGGCTGAGAAAGCCGGTGAGGGTGGAATCGGTGAGAGTGTTCTGAGTTGGTCTCGTTGATGTGGGTTTGTTTTGGCTTTCTGTGTGTGAGGAAGGTCGCCGGCAAATAGAGAATTAATGAATAACACAAATAAGGTCGGTGATGGTGAAGAAAGAGAGAGGCAGTGGGTGATTGCAAAGGACAGAGAACTGAGTGAGAGAGAGGTGCGAGTGATGGTGAAGAAAGAGAGAGCCAGTGGGTTATTCGAGGCACGGTGATGGTGAGAGTGAGGGTTAGAGAGAGGTAAGTGAGTGGATTTTAATAATAAAATATTTTAATAATATTTTATTATTATTTTTATCTACGTGGACTGATAAATGGGCCTACAAACGGTGAAAGAGATGGAACGTTAACTAATGGGGCGGGATGATGGGTTTTGAAAACAGTAGGGGTATATTCGCGCCTCGAAAAACTTTAAGGGTCGATCTGCACTTTTAGCTAAACACTGGGGTATATTTGCACCTTATCCCTATTTTTATCAACATTTCTAATTTAATTTTTGGTAATTAATTAGATTCCATAATGATATATAATTTTGGTAATTACTAATTAGTCAACTAATTTTCTTTCTAAGCATAAACAATAGAAAAAATCAAATGCCAAATGAATTATTGAAGACTTGAGATTGAACTAATGAATTCCTTCATGTGAATTAGAATTAGAACAAAGCAAACAAATACCAGTTAGAGTGACAAAAGCTAAATGTCCTGCCGTTTCTTAGATAAGTGTTTTTTTATATTTCTGTTATCTTTTTGGAACGACCTGAAAAAAAAAGAGAGGGAAACTTTTCCGTGTCGTTTGAAAACAACAGGGAAAGTTTTTTCTTGTTGTTTACAATCACCAGAGAAAAATTTCCCTGTCGTTTTCTTCATTTTTACTGATTCGTTGAGAGACCAGTAATTTTTTTTTTTTTGGGTCACAATTGTTAGTGATTACTGATTAGGGGGTGGGAAAATTTTTTTACGAGACACTACACTTATTTTTTGATGAATACCTATTGAGAAAGAGAGACTCGAAATCAAAAACTCTTTCCAAATAATAAAGCCCCTTACCACGAGTTGTTTGGTATATGCTCACCTACTTGGTCCAACCTTCCCTTTCCCTTGGCATTCTCTCTAACGTATTGACTAAGTATTTGTTATATATTTATTTAATAATTGAATATTAAAGACTAATGAGAAAATGTTACTTTAAAAATAATAATCATTGAAAATTATCTGACAATAATGTAAAAAGTTAATGGTAGCTTTTTTTTTTTTTATAATTATTTTCTCTCTTTTTTGTTAATTAGGTTCAAATTTATAACTTTTCTTGATTTTAAAGGCAACTCCAGTGCCTAAAACTCATCAGTAATATATAATAGTTGTTTATTGAAAATTGGGATCAAGTAATTGTTTTGTGAAAGTCTGTACAATGACCTGGAGAAGACTAGTTACATTTAGAACTTTGTATCTGTTATTTTTGGGTCAGGTGCTTTCTTTTCTACTTGCACTTGGAAGCTTCAGTTCTTCTCTAATTGCCAATCTTGGTACTTTTAACCAAAAAAAATAAAAACCCTTTTCAGATTTCATGGTTTTTCTTCTGTTTCTCTGATTATTTTTCGTCCTTCTCTTTGTCTCTTTTAGGTGTTCATGTGCCTATTACTCAATCTTCTTTCACTTACTTGTTCCTAGCTTTGGTTTATGGCAGCATCTTTCTCTACAGGGGTCAGAAATTACTGGTATTTCCTTTTTCCCTTTACTAGTACTGATTAGTTTTTGAATTAAAATTGGTAATTTTGGACCTTTTGGTATTTTTGTTGTTTTTAGTTTTTATTTCAGTTATGAAAGAAAGATCTTTTATTATAATTTATTTATTTTTGTTATTTTTTGTTTTAAATCAGAAAAACATAAATCAAAAATCAAAAACAGAAATGAAATTGATCATAAATATGAGTTTCTGCATATATTTACTGTTATTTTTCTGGGTTCTGCAGATTCCTTGGTATTGGTATCTAGTCTTAGGTTTTGTTGATGTTCTGGGAAATTATTTTTGTAAGTACTCTTTCTTATATATTGAGTTAAGTATTTGGAGGAAATGAAATCTCTATAAATAATAATCATTGAAAATTCTGGAGCTTTTATGCAGTTATTAAGGCATTTCAATTCACATCAATTACTAGTGTGACATTATTGGATTGCTGGACTATAGCATGGGTCATTATTCTCACTTGGCTCTTACTCAATACACAGTATTCTCTATTCCAACTATTCGGTGCAGCTCTTTGTGTATTAGGCCTTGTTTTGGTTCTTCTCTCTGATGTTGGAGTGGGCCGTGAAGGTGAAATATTAATTCATTGTAGAAAATATTATTCAGTGTAATTTAGTGTGATTTAATTAGACGTAATGTAATGTAATTATATAAATTTTTATTTGATTACATTCGACTACGTTCGAGTACATATTGTTTCTAAATCTTTCAACAGGGTAGCCCTGACTAAATGCCCATTTTTTTCAGGTGGTTCAAGACCTCTTTTGGGGGATACACTTGTAGTTGTTGCAACTTTCTTCTATGCCTTGAGCAATACTGGCGAGGTTAATTATTTTTATCAAACTTTTCTAGCCAGCTCACTTCTATAAATTTGTGTAAACAAGTTTTAAGACCTCAGACTTTTATTCTTGGTCTATGATCACTTGCAGTTTCTTCTCTTCTTATACCTTAATTCCAAAAATTGCAGGAATTTTGCGTAAAGAAAAAAGATCGTGTTGAAGTGTTATATATGCTTGGTGTTTATGGATTATTCGTGAGCCTAGTTGAGATGTATCCTTTTCATTAGCATGATATGTTAGATACAATGAATATATATAACTCCTAAAATTAAGACTTTAGCAAAATTGCAAGTTTGAAACTGTTCTCTTATGGTAATTTTTTCAAGTTAAAACTTTTAACTATGAAAGGTGGTAAAGATTGGCTATGACCATTACTTCTGTAGCTTAAAACATAGTATTGCTTCCATTCCATAACCTTTATCAGATCCATAGTGGAGGTAAAGAGTCTGCAGTCAATTAAGTGGTCTGCAGATATTGTAAGTAATTTTATTTTTTTTTTGCATAATTTTTCATATTGACTTGAACAAAAGCTGAAAAACTATGGACAATTGCTACTGTGGTTACTGATTAGAGCAAAAGATTATGCCTTACCTATCACTTTAACTGCACATACTGCAAGATTTTTTCGCCGGTTAATTGCTTATTCTGATAATACAATTACATTTTATGGTAAAGGCAATGCATAGCTGATGCTTTTACTTATTCCCCTTAATTAGTTTATGAAACTTGCGTTTTTATGTTTGTTTTGTTTTCAGATATTAGCCTTCTCCGGCTTTGCCTTATCAAGCTTTGTGTTTTACTCCCTCACTCCTTATGTCTTAGAGGTTCATCTCCTTTCTATACCAGTTATCTGTCATATTGTTTTTCTGATAGTAAAAATCTGCATAATTTTCTGCTATGGCCTTGCTGCTATGCCTATGCTATGCATCTCTAGTAGAGAGTTCTTTTTCAGCAAAATTTCGGTAGTTACTGTCTAATGGGTGTATTCTGCATCCAGTTAAGTGGAGCTACAATGTTCAATCTCTCTTTGCTTACATCTGATATGTGGGCAGTTATCATTCACATATTTCTCTACCACCAGCAGGTAGTATTTTCTTCTTTATACCTTAAATACCAATCTGCGATATGAAGGCATTTTCATCCACTCTTAGTATTGATTAGTTTGTGCCTTTAATTTCAGGTTGATTGGTTATACTATCTTGCTTTTGCCATTGTATCTATCGGACTAATTATCTATTCAACAAGGTAAATTATAATCCTCTTTATGTTAATCCTTTGAATAGAAGAAACATCCTATTTGCAAAATGAGCTGGGAAAGGCTGCATATAATAGATGACTCTTTGTTGTTGGGCTAGTAGCCCAGTGGTCGAGTACCTGCACTACTCGTAGTGCAGGATGTCAGATGTTCGAATCCTGACATTCCTCTTCCCCTTTAATGAATTTCTGATGTACCAAAAAAAATAGATACCCTTTCGACCTTCCTTGGCCGTATGTTTCTCGCAAAGTGGAAAGTCTTGTGCACTAGAATGTGAGTGATTACATTAAGCACTAAAATGGATTTCTTCTAAGTTTGCACACTATTTTTTTGTTATAGTGAGAAGGATTCTGCTCAAAAGGCCGGGAATTACAGTGCACAATACCATATTTTTAGTAATGACAATGAAGCATCTAGAGATGAGTCTATATCTTCATGAAGATTTAAGCAAAGAGCAGAATATTCAATATTGTATTAGTTGCTTAGTAAATCCAAGAGAATCTCCACCATAGGAAAGATTAATTCAGTACAAGAGATAATTTGTTCAAGCTCTATTTGTTTCCAGAGAATATCCACACAACTCTTTTACAATGATTTGTTGTTAAGCAGAGGATTATTGTTAATCAAACTTTTTTAATGGGTGTTAATGTATATTTACATGCATATCTGATTAAATGTGTAAAGAACATTACCTTGCAATTTTTTTTTTTTTTTTTTTTGCACCAACATTACCTTGCAATTCATAATGCATTATTTGGCAAAAAAAAATAAATTATAATGCATTAAATTCCCAAGATCATTCATGTACTTGAATTTTGATTAACCTTGTAGTTATACATTATTATTAAGGGCTAGTCTGACATTATCATTGCAAACGACTGATTTTAGATCAAAAATAAGAATTTTTTTTATATCAATGAACAATTGTTGTCACTTAATTTTTATGAAACTAAAGTTGATTTTGGAAAAAAATAATATTTGAAATTTTATTCAAAATCAGTTTTGAACTCATAAAAATCTAATTATAAACAGTTATTGTTCGATCAAAGAGGATTCTTCCTTTTAAAAAAAAAAAAAAAAAAAAAAGAAGAAATCAACTTTTTGCAATATTAATGCCAAACTAGCTCCAAATCAAGATGAGTTCTACCATAGTGCACTTATAAGCCCGTACCCTACAAGTACATAAACTTTAATAGAAACTCCATAATTATTAACTTCTAGATATATAGAGAAACCTCCTTCCCCATCAAGTGTTACAAAATATGAATATTATACATCTTTAGGGCATATAATATCACATATCACTATATGAAAGTAGCAAATTACCGACGGAAATTAAAAATTTTCTGTAGGATTACCGATGGATTGCCAATCGATAATTTTAGTTGGAGATTAGCTAGTCGGTAATTATTTACCGACCGATTTCAAAGTTCGTCGGTAAATTACTGACTGAATTCTGATAGGTAAAGGGTTTTAACTTTGTCGGTAAATTCATTGACAAAATTTTCCGTTGATATTTTTCCTGTCGATAAGCCGTCGGCAGTTGTATGTATCGACGAATCTTTGTAATAATAATTATTTATTTAATAATAGTTCTATCGATTATTTTTTAAAAAAATTTTGGATTTATTATTAAATTAAATTGAAACAATTTAAATAAAATTATTAAATTGTTTTGAAAATAAAGGAAATATTAAGCAAAAGTTTATTATATTTTTTTAAATTTCATTTGTAATTAAATTTACTTATTCTAAGAACAATTTTATTTCATTTAATCTTATTATAATAAAAATCTTTTTACTATTTTAATCTATTTTCATTAGATAGCTTGATGGTATATTAAATACTATAGTGCAGTGAAGCAAATGATTATATTTTCTTCAATTTTATAAACAATATTTAATATATTATAATTGAATATAATTTCTAAACATTAGGAATTATAAATATTCAAATTAAACATACCCTAGGTAAATACTATAAATTTTCAATGGAAAATTTCACAAATCATACCATATTTCTTGAAAGAAATAAAGAATAGCATTGTATCTCTCTTCTTTCTTAAAAGTAGGCATTAATTTGTAAAATCTGCCATGAAAATTTTTTAATATTTAAGTATAAAGGTATGTCTAATTTCAGTGTAATTCCTAATGTTTCTTAATAAAGCAAACAAACTTATAGTTTATATATGAAATACTAAGTTTATTTACTTTATAAATTAATTCAAAACCTTTTTCCTAATGTTTATATTTAATTACAAAGAAATTGGATAAATTTTTTGATTTAAATACTCGAAAATCTTCATGAGGTCAATTTTATAGCGCACCTAGTATATAAATGCACATCTTAAATAACCTGTTATTCTAAATTAACAACAGGTAAATTTTAACTTATTCTATAGGTTGCCAAATTAAAGTGAGTCCCTTTATTTAAAAAAAAAAACAAGTGACTAATTAATTAAGTGTAACGGGTTTAAATGATTTAGACTTAATTAATTATTTTTAATTAATACTATATTTATTAATTAATTAATTAATTTATTCATTATTTCAAATAATTTATTAAATTTAAAAAAAAAATGTATGGAGTGAGGCAGACGTGAGAGGCTTGCCAGCCTCTGTATGCAATGCACCAAGGTCTCTAGCTGTTTTTAATTTTAATTATTATTTTATAATTATATTTAATTAATATTATATTTATTAATTATATATTTACAAGTACGCATTGCACTAAATTTTTTAATTAATTTTTAATAATTATTTTTAATTAATATATTTTATTTACTTATTTATATAATTATTATTTTATTAATTATTTATGTTATTTCTTTTTTTAATTTTCGTTAATTAATTATTGTTTTAGAAAAAAATCCATTAATTTAAAAATATATTTTTAATGATGGATTGTATGCCAATCAACTAAATAATTTAGTAATTGATAATGAATAATTAATTATTTAACTGAATTTATTTAATTAATGAAATTTTAATATTGTTGTAATATATTTTTTTTTCTGAATCATGAATTTTTTATAGAATTTGAACAATTCATTCATAAAATTATATTAATGAAATATGAATTTTAAATTTAATAAAAGCATATGTTATTCAAATTAATAAATTTTAAGTATAAATTACTAAAATTATATAATTATAAAAAACCAATTGAAAATTTGAACGAAATTCATTTATATATTAAATTTATTTATATATCAAAGCATAATAAGAATCTACAAAATAACATATGAATACAGTAATATGTTTTTAGTAAAAAAGATGACTTTGCCAAAAGAAAATCATTTTTTTATTAAAATCAGACGACTTTCTTTTCATACATACTGAAAAAAAAAATCATATATTTTTAATTAAAAAAAGATGATTTTTGATAATTATTTCTCATATTCTACTAATTTAACTCAAAATAATAATTAATATTTGAATAATATAAATCGGATCATTTTATACCTTTATATGCATATTCAAATTAAAATATTTGAGTATAAAGAACTAAGTATTAAAAGTGTAAAAAATATATACGAATTCAAAAAAAAAATCTTCTTTTTTATTAAAATCAGACTATTTTCTTTCATACATACTGAAAAAGTTATCTATTTTTAATAAAAAAGATTACTTTTGACAATTATATCTTATACTCCACTAGTTTAACCCAACATAATAATTAACATTTGAATAATACAAATCATATGATTATAGTATATTGTATTCTTTGGTAATATAATAAAAGTTGATATTTTATGAAAAAAAGGACAAAATATGAGAAAAAGATAAAATTATAATAATAATTATGAGTAGTCATTTTTTATTTTCTTATATCAATTTGAATTTTTTTATTTATTTTTTTTTTTGCTGCAAAACGAGTTAAATTATGTTTTTATCAAATTACATTTTTTTTGAAAATTACATGTTAGTAATAATTAATAAAAATTTTGTTGGTTAACATTTTAATCATACTTAAAATTACAATTGTCGATCAATTGAATTAGTATTCACTATTTCACTATATAATAAAATATATAAGCCAAAAATGTCATTCAATTAGCTAGTGCTAGATTCAACTTGACTAAATTTTAATTAAAAACTAGTTGAAATTAATTCCATGAATTCCTTTTACTTTTTATTATTATTTAGAATTTATAGATATAAATGAATTTTAATAAATTTTTTGAAGTTTATTTATAAATAATTAAATACATACATTTTATATTTTATATAAAAGATTTTTTTTAAAATTTTATCTAATTAATTATATAAAATTGGTTATATTTAAAAAAATCTTATTAAATTTGATGGAATTTACAAGTAATTATAAGAAAAATTATTTTGAGACTTCTAAACTTATTATTATTTTTTATTTATTGCAATATCCCAAAATTTTATAAATTGTATAATTCGTATTTTTATAAAAATATATATTTATTCGGTTTTATTAAATATTTATAATTTAAAATGATATATGTATTTATATAATTATAATTATAATTTATGTTTATATTTAAAACATAAAAATGATGTATGTAATTAAGGTAAAACATATTTTCTTTTTATGAAAATTAATTAAATAAGAATATTTATTTGGTTAATTATAAATTTTCTTTAAAATAAAAGAATTATTTTAAAATAAAATGATAGTTAATTGTGTAAAAATATATATATATAGTGTTAATATTAAAGCTCGAATTTGTGACATAAGAAAAATTAAGCCAATTATTAACCAATAAGTCTAAGTTATTTTATTGAAATTTTATTATGTATTATGATATAAAAAAAATTATTATATTTTAAATTAATTGTTATTTATTTTTAATAAAAAAATATTTATAAATAAGTTGATTGATTCATTTTTAAACTAATCAATCAATTGTTGCTAGTGTTAGGTTTGAAATGGACAAGGAGAGAGAAGAGAAAGGGAAGGGCGGCAAAAACTTCTACCAAGCAAAACACCACCTTCCGGTTATCGGAATTAAATACGCGCCGGACTAGAGGAAAGATGAGTTGTCAATCTGTCCAACAGCATTAGCCCCGCAGCCAATGGAAGTCTCTGCACGCGCCGTCTTACTTCACTGCCAGCAAGATCTTCTAAGCTTGATTCCACCGACTTTTCGACTTTTTTTTCCAGCAATTCTGGTATGGTTGGACTCCTTATCTTTCAAGCTTTCATTTGATATCATTTGCTTATTTTTTACTGACTTGAAAAATTCATTAGGTAACAAGTAAAACAATTAAAATTTAGTTACAAATTTGTCAGATAACTAGTTACTTCAATCAATGGTTGAGATTTAAAGTTAATTTAAAGTTGATGACCTGACAGTCATAAATTCCAAGGACATCTATATACTAGGTGCACTATAGAAGGCCTCTCTTCATGATTATATGAAAACATGTATTTGACAAAAGTGAAACCAAACATCTTAAAAGGACTGAAGAATAACATTGTATCTTTTTTTCTTTTATAATGTCTGGTTTGACTCTTACAAAATACTATTTCAACTATCATGGAGATATTTTAACATTTAAATACCACGGTATATCCAATTTCAAACTTATATTATAATGTTTTGGTATAAAGCAAACAGGCTTATAGTATATTTTTGAAATACTACAAGTTTATAAGCTTATAATTTACTTTATAAATTAAATACTAAACTTATTACCTAATATATTTAGTTATGTAGAAATTGGACATATCATTGAACTTAAATACTAAAAAATCTTCATGACATATGGAAACATGTGTTTTTTTCAAGTGTCATACCCATCCATCTAAAAAGAATGGGGAATTGTTAAGTTTTTAATATAAATTTGGGAGAACTAATCTTAAAAGCCAACTATTAAGATTGAAAAGTTCATTTATATATTAATCACTTAATATGTTTGTATTTAATCAATGCAAGACTTTTTTCTATATTATATTCTTAACAGCCTCCTCAGGTAACAATTGAGCGAAGATAATTTTTTATTAAATCCAGTTGACACTTGCAAATTTATAATATGAATTGAGTTAATATAATTGAAAGCCTAACACAGGCAAAGAAACAAATTTTAAAGTCTATCACCGAACGAAAAATAATTGAAAGAAACTTATCACGAGGCAATAGTTGAAATCAAACTAAACCCGGAACATACTGGAAATTGAAAGAGAAATAGAAATCCCAATCTAAATTATGATAGAAAAGGAGGTAGTACAATGATAGATTAAACTCTGATACCATGTTAAGTTTTTAATATAGATTTGAGAGGATCAACCTTAAAAGCAAGCTATTAAGATTGGGGAGTCCATTTTTATACTAATCACTTAATATGTTTGTATTTAAGTAATGTGAGACTTTTTCCCATATTATATTCTTAACAATAGTATTGTATTTCCCTTCCTTTTATATAGATGGTAAGACACTTAGAATGCACGTTTTCATCTGCCATGAAAATTTTCTAGTATTTTTTTTTTACCAAAGAAAATTTTCTAGTATTTAAGTATAAAAGTATGTCTAATTTCAATATAATTCCTAATGTTTATTTATTTTATTAAATTTTAATTCAACAGCTTTTTAATGATTTGCTTTAATGCACGATAATTTATATCAACACGGGAGGGATTGTTAAGAAATATAGAATTATTTTATTTTATTGTTTATTAAGGGTAGAATAGTCTTTTTAGTTCCCTAGGTTTAGCCTATCTTTAGTCCCTTTATATTTATGTTAAATCATTCTTTTGTATTCCTTTTTTATTATGCATTATCAATGAAACCCTAGCTTTTTCTTTTATGATTTTGTATTTCTCTTTTATCTATTTGAATTGTTTAATATGGTATCAGAACTGAGTTTCATGGGACAAGGTTTAATATCAAATACAACTTTCGTGGATCTAACTAAAGATTATTCGTATTGGAGTTATGTGATGAGAAATTTTCTGAAGGGTAAAAAGTTGTGGGGATATGTTAGTGGAACTTCTATGATACCTAAAGATACTACTACTAAGGGTTATACTGCTTTGATAGATGCCTGAGAAGCAAACAATGCAAAAATTATTACTTGGATTAACAATTCTGTTGAGCATTCCATAGGTACACAGTTAGCGAAGTATGAGACAGTAAATGAGGTTTGGGATCATCTACAAAGGTTGTTCACTCAATCAAATTTTACAAAGCAGTATCAACTGGAGAATGACGTATGAGCTCTTCAGCAGAGGAATATGAGCATTCAGGAGTTTTATTCTGCTATGACAGATCTTTGGGATCAATTGGCTCTGACAGAATCGGCAGAATTAAAGGTATGTGGTGCCTATATTGCTCGTAGAGAACAGCAACGGTTAGTACAATTTTTAATGCCTCTTCGTAGTGATTTTGAAGGACTTCGAGGTTTAATTTTGCATCGTTCTCCACTTCCTTATGTTGACTCAGTTGTCAGTGAGTTATTGGCTGAAGAAATACGTCTTAAGTCTTATTCTGAAAAGGGAATTCTTTATACTCCTAATCATTATGTGTTAGCAGTACCTTCTAAGCCACACACTAATAATCATAGTAAGACTTACACAAGGGTTGCCTTCGATGAATGTAGTTTTTGTAAGCAGAAAGGTCATTGGAAGGCTCAGTGTCTTAATTTGAAACAACAAAATCAATCGCAGCAGCAATCTCAAGGTTGGAAGCCTGGCCACAAGTCACAATCTAATGCTTATAGACCACCTCAGGGTTATAGACCACCACAGTCTAATACTGCAGCAGTAGTTTCATCAGGTCCTTTCACCAATCCTAGTACTCTGGCTGAGCAATTTCAGACGTTCATCTCCTTACAACCACAAACTATGTTTGCTTCTTCTTTCGTAGGTCAGTTGCCTCATAGTTCTTCAGGCATGTCACATTCTTTATGGGTTTTGGATTCTGGTGCTTCACATCATATGTCTCCAGATTCTTCATCTTTTGCTTCTATGTCTCCTTCGTCTTCTATTCCTATCATGACTGTTGATGGCACTCCTATGCCTTTAGCAGGTGTTGGTTCTGTTGTCACACCTCACTTGTCTCTCCCTAATGTTTATCATATTTCGAAAATGAAATTAAATCTTGTTTCTGTTGGTCAATTATGTAATTCTGGTAATTTAGTCACCTTTTCTTCCTCTTCTTGTTATGTGCAGGATCTACAGTCTCAGAAGCTGATTGGGACAGGCCGTAGGCATAGGGGACTATATATTTTGGATGAGTTAAAAGTATCAGTTGCTGCTGCTACTAGTGTTGATTTGTCTTCTTTTCGTTTGAATCCTTCTTCTTCTAGTTTTTATTTATGGCATTCTCGTCTAGGTCATGTTTCGTGTTCTCGTTTGAGATTTTTAGCGTCCACAGGGGCATTAAGAAATTTGCAAACTTGTGATATTTCTGATTGTAGTGGATGTAAACTGGCAAAATTTTCAGCTTTACCTTTTAATCAAAGTATTTCTGTTTCTTCTTCTCCATTTGATTTGATTCATTATGATGTATGGGGACCTTCTCCTGTTGCCATAAAAGGAGGGTCTCGATATTATGTTTCCTTTATTGATGATCATACTCATTATTGTTGGGTTTATTTAATGAAACATCGTTCTGAATTCTTTGAGATATACTTAGCCTTTCCAGTTCTTGTCAAAACTCAACATTCTATTGTTATCAAATGTTTTAGGTGTGATTTGGGTGGAGAGTACACTTCTAATAAATTTTGTGAATTGCTTGCCTTAGATGGAACTATTCACCAAGCTTCTTGTACGAATACTCCTGAGCAAAATGGTGTTGCTGAAAGAAAACATAGGCACATTGTTGAAACTACTTGTTCTCTCTTGTTGTCTGCTTCTGTTCCTAGTGAGTTTTGGGGTGAAGTTGTTCTTACTGCTGTAGGTTTGATTAATACAATTCCATCTTCTCATATTTTAGGTTTTTCTCCTTTCGAAAAATTGCATGGCTTTGCCCCTGATTATTCTTACTTTAGAATTTTTGGTTGTACTTGTTTCATTATTCGTCCTCATGTTGAACGTAGCAAGTTATCCTCTCAATTTGCTCTTTGTGTCTTTCTTGGTTATGGTAAAGGTCAAAAGGGGTATCATTGTTTTGATCCAATAACTCATAAACTTTATGTTTCTCGTCATGTTGTTTTTCTTGAGCATATACCTTTCTTTTCTGTTCCATCCACTACTCAAAGCTTAACTATATATGATCTTATTCGTATAAATCCTTTTTTCTGAGGATTCTGATAGTTTGTCATCTCAGGTTTCTAGTACTGATCATTCTGCAGGTACTGACACTTTACTCTCTGGCACACCTGAAACTCCCAAGCTCCGTGTGAGATTATAGATCCACCTTTACGTCAATCCATACGCATTTGTAAGTCTACAAAGTTACCAGATTTTGTTTATTCTTGTTATTCTTCATCTTTTACTTCTTTTTTAGCTTCTATTCATTGTCTCTCTGAGCCTTCTTTCTATAAAGAAGCAATTCTTGATCCTCTTTGGCAGCAAACTATGGATGAGAAACTTTCTGCTTTGCATATGACAGGTACTTCGGATTTGGTTCCTCTACCTCCTGGTAAGAGTATCATTGATTGTCGTTGGCTGTATAAGCTAAAGACTAATTATGTTGGATCTATTGAGCAATAAAAAGCTAGGTTGGTTGCAAAAGGGTACTCTCAACAGTATGGTATGGATTATGAGGAGACATTTGCTCCTGTTACAAAAATGACTACTATTCATACTCTTATTGCAGCAGCTTTGGTTCGTCAGTGGCATATCTCTCAACTTAATGTTGAAAATGCCTTCTTGAATGGAGATCTTCAATAAGAAGTTTATATGGTGCCCCTTCCTGGTGTTTCATATAATTCTAAGTATGTTTGCAAGCTCAAGAAAGTGTTATATGGTCTCAAACAAGCACCTCGTACTTGGTTTGAGAAATTTTCTATTGTGATCTCTTTCCTTGGATTTGCTTTTAGTAGTCATGATTCTGCTCTTTTTGTTAAGTGCACTGATGCAGGTCGTATCATTTTGTTTTTATATATTGATGACATGATTATTACTGGTGATGATATTGATGGTATTTTAGTTTTGAAGACAGAGTTAGCTAGACAGTTTGAAATGAAGGATTTGGGTTCTCTACGATATTTCTTGGGTATTGAGATAGCCCACTCACCCAGAGGTTATCTTATTTCTCAGTCAAAATATGTTACAGATATTCTTGAGCGGGATAGACTTACTGATAATAAGATTGTAGATACTCTTATTGAGGTAAACGCAAAGTATTCTCCTTTTAATAGTTTACCTTTGTCAAATCCTACTTTATATCGTACTGTTGTTGGAAGCTTGGTATATCTCACTATTACTCATCCAGATATTGCATATGTTGTTAGTCAATTTGTGGCTTCTCCTGTTACAATTCAATGGGCAGCTGTTCTTCGTATTTTGCGGTATCTTCGGGGTACAGTCTTTCTGAGTCTTTTACTTCCATCCACCTTTTCATTGGAGCTGCGTGTATACTCTGATGTTGATCATGGCAGTGATCCTACATATCGCAAGTCTGTTACTAGTTTCTGTATATTTTTGGGTGATTCTCTCATTTCTTGGAAGTGCAAGAAGCAATATGTTGTTTCTCAATCTTCCACTGAAGTAGAATATCGTGCTATGGCATCTACTACCAAAGAGATTGTTTGGTTACGTTGGTTACTCACATATATGAGAGTTGCTATTTCTCATCCCACTCTTATGTATTGTGACAACAAGAGTTCTATTCAGATTGCTCAGAACTCGGTCTTTTATAAACGAACTAAGCACATTGAGATTGATTGTCACCTTACTCGTCATCATCTTAAGCGTGACACCATTACTTTGCCATTTGTTTCTTCTTCTTTAAAGATTGTAGATTTCTTTACCAAGTCATATTCTATTTCCCGTTTTTGTTTTCTCGTTGGCAAACTCTCGATACTTGTTGCTGTCGCATCGTGAGTTTGAGGGAGATGTTAAGAAATTTAGGATTATTTTATTTTATTGTTTATTAAGAATATAATAGTCTTTTCAAATTTTTAGGTTTAGTCTATATATAGTCCCTTTATATTTATATTAAATCATTCTTTTATATTTATTTTTTATTATGCATTATCAATAAAATTCTAACATTTTCTTTTCTGATTTTATATTTCTCTTTTATCTCTTTAAATTGTTTAACAGGATATAGCAAAATAGCTATAAGATTGAAATGAGAAATTTCTCACTTCCTATATTTTTGTCAGTTTGCTATAGCCCTCCACGTGATGGTATAAATTAATGTCTATTAAAGTAAAGACTTTATTATTTAAGTACTAAATTTTAAATATTTTGTCAATTTGCTATAGCCCTCCAAATACCACCTAAGTGCTGAAAATTTAAATATTGAATTTTAAGTGCTGAATAAAATAAGTGATATAATTTTTAAATAGTAAAAATATTTAAAAATTTAATCATTTATTGCATTCAGTATAAATTTTAAGTTAAAAATTTTGACTTATCATTTTAAGTGGTTTTTAATTTAATTTAAACTTTTAAGACGTAGTTATCAAACAAACTTAAAACAATTAAGTGTTGAAAATTTTAATTTTAAATGTTGAATGGTATTATCAAACATCACCTTAATTTTCAGTTTTACCAAATACCACTTTAGTCTAAATTAAAACAATAGCACACTAAATTATTTAATTCAAATCACCAAACACCAAAACAATGTACATAATTCAAAACAATCACCAAAAGAATAATTAAAACCAAGCCAAAAAAAAAATTGCATATACGGGAATAAGGCAAAAAAAAAATACAATATATATATATATATATATATATATATATATATACAGATTGAAATTGCCTTTTCAAACAGAAAAAAAAAAGCCAAAAAAAAAATACAAATTACTAAATACAAAATATACATATTGCAAAAAAAAATTACAAAAAGCAACATATACGTATAGGAACATGGGTGGAACTAGAAAAATATAGCAAGGAGCGACAAAAATTCATCAACTCCACTATTTAAGAGAGACTACCGACTACCGTAGGTGAGATTGTGATATTAGCATTCACATATTAGCTCTCGCAATAACACTATCTGTTTTTAAACTTAATTAAGCAAGACTCATCAAGAAACATCTATAAAGTTGGATTATGGTATGCTCAAATGCCCATTATTAAAGGCAAATAGTTTTATAGTTTTAGCAGGCTTATTATTTTTAGTATCAGAGAAGAGGAGGGTAGTGACTTATTTTGAGGGGCTAATACATAAAATTTATACAATGTGGTCCTGCCTTTGTATAGGAACCCAGTAATCTCAAAGGCCAAAGTTACAAATAGAACATTCTCTTTTGGGCTGATGCTCAAATGAGTCATTAATATTTTTTTTGGTCCTATTAGATCTTTAATCTTTTCAAAATGGCACATATAAAACTCTCATTCTATAATATTTGTGCTTTATATTGATATAAAAAATAATTTTTTAAAATTAAAAGTAATTAATTATAATAAACTAATCAAAACAATTGAAAGTTTTTACTTTATATAATTTTCTTATGTAATTTTAATAAATTAATAACAAATTGTAATGAGTATATAATTTTTCTTTACAATTATGTATAAAAAATAAATCAAAATAATTATATTACATAAAATATAATAATATTTTAATATTTTATATAAGAATATTTTTTTTTATAAATTATACTACTAAAAAGTCATTTTATATTAAATTAAATTTATAATATTTTAATTAATTAATTAATTTTATTAATTTTAAATTTCACAAATATTAAATTTTCTCTAAATAGTTGAAAAAATATTTACAAAAAAATAAAAATTAATATATAGGTGCATAGATATTAATTTTTTATTTTTAACATTATTTGATAAAAATCATAAATTATGAAGGGATGATTTTATTTGTATCATTTTGAAAAGTCTAAGAATATAATAGAACAAAATAAAATATTAATAGCTCATTTCGTTAAAAAAAAAGGGCCTGTTTATAGCTTTGGACAATCTCAAAAACAGCAGCCATCCAACAAAACCCAGCAATCTCAAATGAAGCCAAAACCCAACAAAACACAAAGAAATACAAAAATCAATGGCAGAAACTCAAACAACAAAATTCAAGCAAAATAAAAAATAAATGAACTAGCAGGAAAAAATAAACAAAAAATGGAAAAAATATATATACTCATTGCTCAATGGACATGTTGATAAATAGTGATATTTAAACTATCGAAAATTACTAACGGATTTGTCTCGGTTGATAAATAGTGATATTTAGAGTTTTTTTTTTACTATTTTGAAAATGAAATGAAAATAGCAATAAATTTATTAAATTTCAAAATGTTTTTTCAGATAATTAAATATAAATTGATTGTAATTCTTAAAATCATACTTTAAAAAAAATTAAAAAAAGTCAATTGCAACTAAATTCAAATTATGCAAACATAACAACCTTATATATTATCAATGTTTTTTTTTTACTATAATTAAGTTCGAATAACGCACATTAACACATAATATAAATGTATATATAACTTGAATAATAAATTGAGATAAAAAAAATTGATTCAAAGTTTAATTAATATTAAAAATATGTATAATATATTGTAAAATATAATTTATCAGAAAAAATGCATTATGACCATTTTGCCCTCACATCAACATGTTGTCATCCCTTTGAAATCTGTGCTCAAACGCCAGGAAGGTGAATAATTCCAGATACAGTACAGTATAAATACCTTTAAGTTAAAATCAGAATTACATTGTTAGTCCTTACTCGAATTTCCCTCCACTTACACAAATTTTCATGGACCTACAAACCCCCACTACCTCTATTCCTACTCCTTCCGCAACCACTACCACCGCCGCCGCCGCCACCACAACCACAACCACAACCGCCACTTCACAGTCTACTGAACCATCACCAGCTCAGCCACCACAGCAAAAGCTAACAGCGGCACTTCCACCATCAACAACATCACAACCACCACCCTCTATCCCTTCTTCTTCTTCTTCTGCTGCCCCATCCCCAACTTCCGTTCCTAACCCTAACCCTAACCCTAATTCTAACCAGCCAGTGAGACCTATAATCTCTACCTCTCTTTCTCAGCCCCAATCTCAATCCCATACGGCTACTAGGCCTCAAACATTTACTAGAACAACATGGAATCATCCTCACCCGCATTCCCATTTCTCGCATTTCTCGCCGATTTCTTCTCCGTCTCCTTCTCTTCCAGCTTCCTCCGCCCCTCCTTTGTCATCCTCTGCTTCGCCTTCCATTTCTGTGCCGCAACAAAGGGGCGGCGTTGCTATTGGTGTTCCCGCGCCTCACCCTAGCCCTTCTCCGGCAGCTTTTTCGTCTTCTTTTGGGCAGCCGTTTGGTGGGTTGAGTCGCACCACAGTCAATGTGCCTGAATCCGTGGCTAATACTAACAATTTACAGGTGAGGCTCTCCCTCTCTCTTTTACTGTTTTAGAACAATAAATTGAAAATTCAAGTTTTTTAAGGTTGTCTGGTCTAATTAGTTAGTGTATGTAATGGTTTAACTTCCTTTATGTGGTTGGTTGGTTAGTTTATTGTTTTGTTGTTTGAGCTGTGTAGTTGAGGCAGGGGATGCAGGGAATGGGCATGGTAGGATCAATGAGTTCGGCTTCTCATATTCGGCCAGGTGGGATTCCTGCACATCATCAACAGAGACCTGTTCCATCATCTATTAGACCACCAACTTCTTCCCCAAATAACCAGTCCCCTACTGCCCAAGTAAGTGCCCGTTTTGGGTGAATTTTTCCTTTTTTACGCCATTCAATGTTGTGTTGAATGGCGGTTCTAAATAGTAGTTAATTTTTATGTAAGATATAATAGCCTTTTGTTTTATGCATTTGGTTTTATTGTTAAATATTTGCCATTAAATTTAAGAAGCGACTCTATGAGTGTTGGTTAGAAAATGTTGCTTTTGATCTTAATATCAATAGAAGTTCCCAAAGAATGTGGCAGATGTTTTGTTACCTAGGATGAGTTGTCAAAATACATAATCAAATTATTTGCTATCTGAATTTGGCTTTGGCCTGTGGATTTACACCTTAGATAGTTCTTTATAACCACATACAAGAAGCCTCGACTTGGCATTATTAAATGATATTCAAATATTTTGGCACTTGCATTTGGTTTTGCAGCTCTGTAGTTGCATCTGAATTTCATAGGTCATGTATAAAAAGATTGACAATTGAAATTTATTCCCTCATGCTACTAATTTGCTGTTGCTTCACTGCTGTTTGGATTCTTATCTTCAAATTTGCTAGTTCTTATATATTAGCACTTATTGATGTTGGTTTGAATTTGGTATAAAATCATCAATGATGTGACATTTAGTGCTAAAGATGCTAGCTTTGGTTAAGAGCTTTGCTTTTTATTGATTTAAAGTATACTGTACATAAAAGGTGTCTCGGGAAGCTTTTGAATAGATGAAAACATCCTTGTTGTAGTTCACTTCAATTGTGATGGCAATGCATACTATCTATTGATTGATTTTATGATTCTTGCAGCACCATATCTTGTCCAAATTGTGCTTTGCCAAAAAAAGGATGGAAGTTAGATTTTCACCTTTTCTTTAATGGCTACTAATTTGTTTTCTTTCTTCAGAATTTCCAAGGGCATGGTTTTATGAGACCCTCTTCAGTAGTTCCTTCTGGTTCACCAGCACCAAACACATCCCAAAATATGCAGTCCCCTAGTCAGCCATGGTTGGCATCTGGATCTCAAAGCAAGCCTCCATTGCCTTCCTCTTCATATAGACCACAGACAAACTCCCCATCTTTGCAACAAAGGTCACATATTCCTCAGCAACATCATTCCCTACCTGCGACTTCACAGCAGCAGCACGTGTCATCTGCACAACCACAGCAGCCTTTACCATCCCATCAGCCACCAGAACATTATGGGCAACAATTTCCACCATCAAGGGTTCCACGGTCCATTACACAACAGCTTTCCCTTCAAGGTCCAGCAAACCTAAAGCCGTCTTCCTTAGCAATGGTACAGCCTAACACTGTACAGCCAGGGACCCAGAGTAAGACAGCTAATGCAGAAAGTGATGAATCAGGGAACCGGATTCTTAGCAAAAGAAGTATCCATGAACTAGTTAGCCAGGTGAACAAGCTTGGTCCTCTTAACTGATTTCAACTTAAAAAGAGTCCATATTGCTTCTGCCAAGTTGTTGTGATTATGTTTTAAGGCTTCTACTGCTCTAGTTTGATGCCAAAAAGAAAGTCATTTACAGGGTATTACAATTTTAGAGTTTCACATTTACTAGTTTTTTTTATGTGATGAAGTTGAGGTTTCAATTTTATCATCCCATCATGTTGATGATGCTTTTTACTTGTCAAACATAATGGAAAGTTGAGATTTTCAAATGTGTCTAAAGGTAGGATGTAGGTGAGCTCTAACATCAATGGAAACGAGGAGAATTATGCCATTGTTTAAATAGGCAATTAATCCACTCCCTTTTCTTTTCAGTGATAAGTGAAAGTAAGAACTACATTCTGCTGCCCCAAAATCCAACTGCACAAGTGTGATGAGGAGCCTTTTCAATTAGTATAAGTGTTGGTGAATAGAAATCACACTAATATTTGACAAATTCAAAAGTCTGCCTACTGATGCTTTATGGTAGGAAAATCTCAGCCATTAATGAGATATAGGTGCAAGATTTAAAGAAAAAGGAAGATTAGGGTAAAGAATTTGAATTAGAGCTGATTATATAGTAAGAGAAGTAGAGAAATTGGTGCTTGTTGAGAGTACTTTGAACTGATTATATATCAATTTACTTGCTTTTGAGAAAAAGCAGTTTTAAAAATAATATAAAATTTTTTGTTGAAAAGCGCTTTTGTGAAACTCAATCCTAAACGAGACCTTAATTCCATTCACAAAATCTCCAAAAAAACATCTTGGTGACATAAATATTTATAGAGACCTGATGACTATACCTTGTCCTATTAGGATTAGAAATCCTGAACTTGGAAAATTCTAAACCATTACTCATTAGGAAGTAAAACACTTTCTAAGGAAACTCTCAAATAATAGTAAGCCTATATTTCCTAAATATGGAGTTACACAAAGAATGTGATACAGTTGTTAGGAACATGATAAAAGAACTCTATTGAATATGAGACTGGAGTATTCTAGTTAAACATTTTGTTTAAAGCTTGCTGTTGCACCTAGGCATTGCTTAATTTGCGACATGTCTAAGAAACCCCAAAATGATTTTGGTTTCTATATACAACTTTACTGTTAATGTTTTGCTTTCATGTAGAATTTATCTGTGATTTCACTAGATTTATTTCTCTTGTTAATGTTATTCTTACTTGGATAGATTGATCCATCTGAGAAATTGGATCCTGAAGTTGAAGACATTCTTGCGGATATAGCTGATGAATTTGTTGAGTCGGTGAGTAGTTGCAGTTACATTGTTGTTCTCTCTTTCTCTCTCTATACACACGGATCTCATGTGTGCAGGCACGGATATGTATGTTTGAACTAGCACCAAGATGCCTTCTTGGCATGTTCAGTTTTGTGAGTTGGTGATTTTGCCTCGTTACCGACTTAAGTAGGATTTATAATTTTTGTTCTTCCAATTGTTCCATGTGTGGCATAGATAAGCCCAAGTGATGAAGCTGGACCTTGCCTGGTTTTCAAAATAATATATTCAGTTTCGTCTTGAATACTAATTTATTGGGGTTAATCTGACCTCATTATAGTTAAGGTAGAAGAACTTAAAAGGCTAAAGAAAAACTGAATCGAAATTTATTTTGTTGATTGATTCAATAAATGGGAATTTTTAGTTAAAAAAAAAGGGGGAATTGAGCAGACAAGAACAAGCCCTCTTCAAACAACTTTTTTAAGGGCATTAAAACAAACTCTTGTGGATTATGAAATTCATTGCATTCCTAAGGAGGAATTACAAGGATCCCAAATAATGGTGGCGATTTCAGATTGATTGACTGGATTTCATTTTTCTTAAAACTCCTTATACTGACCTCTATAATTTTGTTCAACCTGTTATCTTTTCATTCTTCAGATTATTCCTAAATGATCACTCATCTTTTGTTTTGGCAGATCACAACATTTGGTTGCTCCTTAGCTAAGCATCGAAAATCTGATACATTGGAAGCAAAAGACATACTTCTACATCTTGGTTTGTTTTAGTTATACAGGAAGAGTCCTCTACAGTTTCTGTTTTCATTTTGTTTACATTTATTGCTTGTCTTATGATATTCTTACATTTTGGTACAGAAAGAAATTGGAATATGACACTTCCAGGATTTAGTGGTGATGAGATTAAAACCTACCGGAAACCAGTAAGAACTTACTTGGTTTTGTGCTGTTTTTGGAAGTGGAAGTGTGGCATGAGAGCGTATCTTTGGGTTCCACTAGGGGAACTGAAGATGGTTCTGATAAAGCAAAATTATACATTTTTTCTTTTTGTTAATTTTTTTTCTTTGGCTGTTATACAGCTTACAAGTGATATCCACAAGGAACGCCTTGCAGTTGTAAGTTTTTTTTTTTTGGTATCTTTTCATCTGATATAATGTAGATAATGATAATGTTAATATACACGCACACATTTCTGTCTATGTATCTATTAATATGCATCAATACACATACATATATTTGTATGTATATATGTATATCGACATATTTATGCTTAGCATACGCATTGGCAAGTCCATGTTTGATTGCAAGCCAAATGGGTTTAGTGGATATAAAAAATATGAAATTTCTGAATCTTGTATTCTTTCGCAGTTCTTTTTGTTTTTCTTAAAATCATTTTGCTATTGGTTTGGCAGATAAAGAAGTCAATCTTGGCTTCTGAGATGGGAAATGTTAAAAGCTCTGTTGGACAAGCTGCTGGAAATTCAAAGAGTAACCTTACAAAGACACCAGCAAATGCAATAGTCCCCCCTAACCTAAAAACTCGTGAAGTTACTTGAGATATTCACTGTTGGTGCTAGATATGGGCTGCTTTTTGGCTAGAAAGTTCAGGTGAATTTTTCATGCATGCAATAATACTATAGATACATGCATGAACTGTATGTAATTGACCAAGATTTGGATAATTTCTCATTTTCTATAATATGTTTAAAATGATGTAACTGAAACCAAGAGTTTGATGCATGTTGTGCAGCACAGCTATAAATGATGCTCTCTTTGGTTTTGCAAATGTTGCTGTCTCGCATGGTCAAATTATCTAGGTTTTGCAGGTGGAATTTTTGCCCGAGAGAGATGATGATAAGATATCACCAAGTTTTTTTTGTCTGCTTTGGTTGAAACAAGGCATGTGAGTCCTTTCCTTATCCATCTAAAGTGCGGCCAAGGGTGAGAATGTGAAAATGTAAAAATTATTCAAATCAATTACTCAAATACTCTGAGCAGGAAGTTTAGACAGGCGATCTATCATCAGGTGCCCACTTTTTGTTTTTGAGCTGTGTGATATAGGGGCAATTCATGCCTTTGCTAACGAGGTGTTTACCAAATTATAAATTTTTGCTTTGCACTAGCTAACAAGACATGGATGCATTTATTTGGATTGTTTGAAGAAAAATAGGGAAGTGAAGGAGAAATGATTGCAATTATACTATTAAACTCTATAATCCTTTGGTATAACTGATGTCAAGAAAGATTAAATGAAACGTGTTAAAGAGCCTTTGGCCTTTTTAAAGAGCCTTTGGCCTTTCTGATTGCTAAAGAACCTGATTAACTGTCTTGAAATTAGATTAGTGGAGTGGTTGCTGCTGCAATTTCTTTCTTAATTTTCATCTTGTGATGAAGTCCTCTTTGTTTCTTCCTGTAGCTGTGAGCTAAGCTCTTTACTTTAAGATGTTCCTCAGTGCAGCTATACAAATCCAAATTTATACAATGTAAGATTGTTGCCATTTCCCTGTTCTTTTTGAAGGTTGATTCAGCAAAATTTTATTTTATTGGTCCTTAATTTGCTGTGAACTCTCATCAGCTTGGGATAGTTAATTATATAATAGTCATCTTCTCTTCTAGTTCTTAATTTTTTTTTCCCTTTCACTTTCGGTTTGAAATTGGAACCTCTAAGTACTTATTTATTTATTTATTTATGTAAATTACTAAATTCTACAATTGTTTTCCAGAGCAATGTGAGTGTTATTTTTCCCCTCTGGATGAATACTTAAAAAAAAAAAAAAAAAAAAAAAAACTCTTTTGCCCACAAATTATAGTTTAATTACGTTATTTTTTTAGAATAATTAATGTTATTAATGATTATAATGAGTAAAATAATAAGAAACATAAATTCTTAAACTTTGTGCCAAAAAAAAATAACAATGAAATACTCTGTTTTAAAATGTTAGATATTTTGGAGAGTTGTATAAAAATTAAAAAAATTATTAAAGAGTTTTAATTTTAGTTATAATTGATTAATATATTTTTATTTTATTATTATTAAAAAAAAAAATTTTCTTTCGCTAAAATTTTATTAACAGTGATAACAATAAAATTAAAAAAATAATAAGTATCTAGAACTCATAAAATAATAATTATTTTGAAATAGAATTTTTTTTATAAAATTGTCATGTGTTTGCACATGGCATTTGATTGGATAAGTGGGACAATGTGAACTGGACCTTGGCAATTGGTAGGCAAATACCATTCCTTTCCAGGTGTGTCCCATGTGTTTTAACGTGCACCCGCCCTCAACTTCAAAATTGCTATTTTTGGCATTTTAAATTAAAAATAGAAAAATATTTATTTATTAATTTATGACAAAAAAAAAAAAAAAAATTGGTTCACTTTGTTTAATTCTATAAGAATTTTTAAAAAATTATCAATTTAATATTGAAATTTGAAGTCCAATTCGCTATGTTTAATGATATGATATAGTGTGATCTTTTTTTTTGTGGGTGAATATCTTGTTTGAATTTAGGATTTTGTTCAAATCAAGATATTGTATTTCTTTGTACTACGTAATTTGGAGGGGGAATTAAGTATAATATTGATATAAATATCAACGCTTTCATGATGAAGTTTTCCATACTGATTTTTTTTTTTTTTTTAAATCAAAGTTTAGACTTTTCTTTTCGTGTTTTTATTAAACATTTATTTTTCCCACGTGAGTTGGTAAAGAATGTAAACTCATTAAAAAATATTAAAATATATTTTTGGTGTTATGTGGCTTACTATTCCATTTATCATGTCTCTATTAGTGGCACCAATAATTATATTGCCACATAATATGTCTTAGGGTAAATTATTATGTAGCTCCTAAAGTTTTATTTAATTAATTAATTCGTCTTTATTTTTTGAGAAACTAATTAATTAATCTCTCAGTTTGGATTCCGTCAGACTATTTAGTCTTTCCGTCTAATTTTTATATTTTTTATGTTAAATTTATGATAAAATAACTAAAATTTTCTTGTATATATAATAAATATAATTTTAATTTTATTATTTAAAAATAAAAAAAATTCAAATTAATAAAATTAAATAATAATCGTTTAATTATATAATAATTATTTAATTTTATTAATATAAATGTTTTTATTTTTAAAAAAAATTCAAATTAATAAAATTAAATAATAAACATTGAACGAAATAACTAAATAGTTTAACGGAACCAAAACTAAGGGACTAATTAGTTAATTTCTCAAAAAGTAATGATGAATTAGTTAATTAGATCAAATCTTAGGGATTAAATAGTAATTTGCCCTTTACATTAATTATGAGTTATAAATTTTTATTATTAAAAGTAATATTTTATTTTTATTTAGTGTATTTTTTTTATTTTTAAGTGTAATAATCTTTCTATTTAACATTTTCTTTATGCTTTTATAAGTTTTCACAAGTGTATAAATATATATAATAAAAAAAATATAAAAACTACAAATTATATTAATACAGAGTAGATTTTCTATTTAACATTTTCTTATATTAAGCATTTAATTTTTAGTAAAAAAAGTTAATTGAAAAATTAAGAATAGAATATTGAGATTATGATATATAGTAAAATTATAAAAACCGCACAAATTATATTAATACATAGTAGATTTTCTTTATAAAAATATTAATATTTAAATTTATTTATTTTTTATAAGTTTCTTTTCAATGATATAATTTTTTAATATATCATTTTAATTATTAAAAACTGTGTATATAATTATATATGATATAATTTAAAATTAATAAAATTTAGTATTAATACAAATATATAAATAAATCGTGAAGCATATAGCTATAATCAAATTTATAACTTAAACTATGAATAAAGCATTATCACCATTATTCCAATTTAAACCATTAGAAACTTATATAATTATGATTTGTAACCTAAGAAAAATTAAAAATATTAAATTTCATACTTATTATAATTTAATAAAAATTTATAACCTAAATCATTTATTTATAACATCATTTATGATAATATATATATAAGAAGGTTTCCGCAAGTAAATGAGTATCATTTTTATTTATGGCATTTGAAATAATTTTTCTCTCAATTTCACAATGACAAGGTTAAAGTTAGTTTTTTCTCTTTTAATTTTTAAAATATTTTATCATATTTTTATTTAATTATTCTTTATTGTTATAATACATTTTTCTATTTATTATAATTTTATAAATTTGTACAAATATTTAGATTCAATTAGTTGTAAAGTATATCTAAATTAGTATTTAATTTTAATTAAAAAATTCAAATATTATTTTGATATGTGGTCAATTTTAAGAATCATAATTTAGTTAATATTAAATTAATAATTATTAGTGAAAAATAATATTCAATTAATATTTATTTAATTATTAAATATATTTTATTTTTTTAAATATTTCTTAACCTTTTGTAATATATTATTTGAATTATAAAAAAAATACATATGATGTGACTTAAAATAATAATTTATAAAAATATAAATGATCAATAGAGTATACAATCTAAAATAATTAATAAAAACTATAAAAAAAATTAAAATAAAATTAACAACAATCAAAATATATATATATAATTAGTAATAATTATGTGCAAAGCACATGTTAAATTGCTAGTTATAAATATTGAAGAAAAAATAGTGTTAATTATTATTTAGTATACGAGATTTAACTTTATTTTTCAAATTAAAATTTTTATTTTGAAAATCAAATTAATAAGTTTTTGATATTTTATTTCATTAACTATTTAATCCTTTTGTTAAATTTTCTATTAATTTATACAATTTAATATTATTTAGTCCTTCATATTTATTAAAACACATATTTTGATTAGTGAAATATGAATTATATCAAATTTTATGAATTAATTAGTAATTAAAAACACATCCAAACGAATCTACCTATTTCTTACATCATATTTTTTTTATAAGATATTATTAATTAGTGAGTTAGATAATTAATAATTTAACAAAAGAGGATGCTAATTATTAATAATTTTAATTAACGGATGTATATTATAATTAATTTGTTAATTTATTAAATTATCATTAATAATTCATAATTTGATATAGTAAATTTAATTCATCTAGCAATTAATAATTTATAAACACATGTTGAGTATTTGCTAGCCAAATTGAGTATTTGCTTTTCGGAATCTTTCAGTCTATGCACAAACAGGAAGAAAATATAAAACAAATAGACAATTTGATTTGATATTTTGATACTGCTAAAAGTAAAGGATTTTGATGGAGAAAAGTTACAAAACATCAACATCCAATGAATATTCATTGAAAATTAATTTTCATGTAAAGAAAATTTTCAATGATTTTTTTTTAAAGACTCATATTAGTTAATTAACAAAAATTTCACTTTATTTTATTTTGACTTCTTAGGATTATACAAGCATATATGATATATCCACTTATGTAATCTAAATATTCATTATTCTTATCCCCATAATATACCTTATCCAAATCTATGTAGCCTTAAAATAAATAATAACAAAAATCCAAACATCAACGGAATTAATCGAGGTGTTAATCAGGTGTGATTTGATTATTTTCTCATTTTATTTTAAGAGTGTAAAAAGTGGGACGTCTCATATTTGAGTCTCTCAAATTACAAAAAATTATCATCAATTTAGTAATAAATGTTAAAGGAGAGGGCTACCCCATATTATGTAGCCTATAATATTATTTCGGCCCATTAAATATTTCTAGTATCAAAAAATAAAATTAACCGAGATTTTTATTTAATAATGTTATAACTATTTTTTAGATGGAATAAATAATTTTTATTTATAAAAAATAAATTATACGATTAATAGCAAATAAAATATAAAATTTTATAAACTATAAACAAATTCTTAAATTCAGTTTAAAAATGATATTAATTTTTATAACAAAGTGATTTATTTAGATTTTTTTAATAGTAAAAGGTATTTTTAATTATGAAAAAATTATCATATATATATATATTATGCTAATAATAATATATTTATAAAAGCCAAAGGCTGTTCAACATCTTGAAATTTTGAAATCAAGGTTTTAATAATTTTCTCTTGTTGTCCCTTTTCTCTATCAGTCAAAAATAGGAAGCTGCAATTTTCTGTTTTTTCTTCGGTCGGCTGATGAAAACAAAATGTTGAATAATAATTTAGCATTTTTTTCTTGTAATATTATAATATAGGTAATATGATAGGGATAGGAGTATATTCTTCGTCCGACTTCTCTATGGGAATGTAACTATTTTTTTTTATTACAATTACAACAATTTTTCAAACTATTGTTATCTTATTTATGAGATTATTCATAGATAAATTAAAATATATGATTATCTCAATTTTCATATTTTTT
>CATKHJ010148985.1:0-20339 GCA_949750685.1 Vernicia montana | reverse complement strand
ACAGGGCCCATTTGGAACCGCACAGGGGCTGTGCGGTCCCTGGAGGGCCCTGTGCGGTCCTCTAGGGTCCGGCGGGCTGGTTCGGCGGTTTTTCCGGCCCTTTGTCGCTCGTTTCAGTTTCCGAGGCTTAGTCGCATGTCCGAGGGTTCAGACGGCGCGGATTTCAGGGTTCACACCTGTCAGACAAGAATCTCGGTCGCTATTCACTTATTGCGGTTGCTATTGATATGTTGTGATCACTACTGACATTTCACGGGCGCAATCTCCCCCTTTTTGATTTTGACAATTAAATTTAATTTAAGACAAAAAATTACTAAAGTAAATACAATATTCAACTTTTTAATTATCTTAAAGGAGTAATATGTTTTCTCCCCCTTTGTCAAATAAGTTCTCAAATTCATACCCTTCTCCCCCTTTGGCAAGATCAAAAAAAGGAATGCAAGGATAATGTCTTAAGGGAAAGATAAATATTAATTATCAAGAGAAAACATAATTCATAATTAGAAAATGTATATACCATAAAAAAAATAAAAGAGAACATAGAATGCATCAAGTTGCTCAAATTTAAGAAGAAAATTAATTTCATTCAACTTAAAAGAAAAAAGAATACAAGATAAATAAAAAAAATAAAAAAAAAATGAAAAGACAATTAAGGAGAAAATAGAAGAGAAATATTTCAATGGTCCAAGCACTATGGGTCTTGAGCTTCTTCTTCCTCCTCCTCTATGTCACTAAATTCTCATTCTTTTAAATCACATGAAGGAATTTCCATCTTCTTTTGCATGTCCATTATGTCTCCATACATGTGATCTAAAAGATTAAGCCTCTTGAGAATTTTGGTGAGAAACTTATTGGTTTTGGTGGATGGAGAAGCTCTAGAGGGAGTTTGAGTGTCTTGGTCCTTTAAAACTCCTTCTTGAGAAGGTTCTCCACTAGGAATAGCATATCTTGCCCTTTTTCTAGATTTCTCTAAAATGCCAATTTCTCCAAAAATGTATTCAAATGCATTATTTTTCTCTCTAATACATTTGGAGTGAAGCATGTACTCAATATCCAACATGTTGGAGGAGGGAGGTAGGCGAGTTTTTAGAGTTGCTTTATTGGGAAGAGTTAAGGCCCCAACATGGTTGGCTATCCTAGTTATTTGGGAGGATAGAAGGATTACACCTTTGGGGGTTTTGGCTAAATGGACAAAATGATCAATGAGGAATTTTGCGGTTTGGATTTTATGATTTTTGAGGTGGCCAAAGAGAAAGAAGAGGTCTTTTTGGGTGACCTTCTCATTACCATCCCCTCTAGTATTAATAGAGAAGGTGACAATGCGATGGAGAACCCAAAGATTCATGGTGCGAAAGTGTTTAGCTAAGGATGATTTAGGGTCATACCTTGTCTCAATGGACAATTCCTTCCAAAAATCATTGAAATTTATGTCCAACTCATTAATTGTAGAAGCACCTTCTTGTTGAAATCCGAAGAGTTCTGCCACTTCCTCTAATTTTAGGCCATATTCTTAGACAAAGAATTGAAACCTAATGCCATAAGGCCCATAGGTATCGGAGAATTTCTTTTCAAGCACAAGAGTAGCAAAGAACTCTTTTGTAAGTTCCTCAAATCCATCTTCGGTGGGGAATATGAAGGTTCTCCAATTTAGATTGTCCAAATAGAGCATAATGTCTTCCTCTATGCCTAGGGTTCTAAGGTTTATGATGTTGGGGACTTTGTTGGCAATAATGGATTTGGATTTTAACTTGACCCAATTGAGTTTTTCTTCTTTTGTAATCCCCTTCATAAGTTCAAGAGGAGAAGGTGCTTGTGTAGTTTGAGGTTTTTTCCCCTTGGAGGCTTTGGTAAATTTAGTTTTTAGTGCCAGTGAATAACAAGAAATAGTAGAAAGGAAAAGATGAAGAGAAAAATTTTGAATGAATTATCAAAGAAATATAGAGAGAGTGTTCTTGGAGTATTAGAAGTATTTGTAAAATATTTTAGATGAGTAAATGGGGTATTTATAGCCTTAAGAATGCTTAAAATATATGAAAAAACAACTAGTTTTTGCATTAAATGCAAAACTGATCATTTTAAAACAACTATTTTTTTTTGTTAGAATTGTAAATCAAGTTTGGAAAGAAGTAGTCGCGACCGCGATATTCGAATTTTATGAGAAACGGTAAGTAAAGTGAAGTTTTTTGCATTTGCGATAAAATACTTGCGACTGTTATATTCGTAAAATGCCAACGGGCAGAAGAAATACAAATTTTGTGTTCTCCAAAAGTTTGTGGCGACCACGATTTAGAGGATAATCAGAAATTTAAGAAAAAATTGTGAAAAACATGTATGCAATTTGATCAAGTGTCACTTTAAATGATAAAACAATATGAATGCACATATTTAACCTCTAATATGCATACATATGATATTGATTTGATAATGCACACAAAGATAACCACAATCAAACAAATTGAATATTTGTATCAATCAAAACAATAAATTGCAATTTGATAACAAAAGAACAAATTATGCACATAAAGAATTATGTAATGCAAAGAAATACTATTTTATTACAAGGAGCTTCCATCAAGCATCCCTAGTACCCTTTTAATGAAGTTCAATCTTTCTTCATTTAGGGGTTTTGTGAAAATATCCGCCAATTGATTAGTTGTATTAACAAATTCCAATACAACATCTCTATTTTGCACATGGTCTCTTAAAAAAAGATGCCTAATGTCTATATGCTTGCTCCTAGAATGTTGAATGGGATTCTTTGAAAGGTTTTATAGCACTTGTATTATCACATTTGATGGGAATGTGATCAAGAGCTTTACCATAGTCCTTGAGTTGTTGTTTCATCCAAAGGACTTGAGTGCAACAACAATCCACAGCCATATATTCCTTTTCGGCGGTGGATAAGGCAAACGAAACTTGTTTCTTGCTAAACCAAGAAATTAAACACTCACCAAGAAAATGGCAAGTTCCGGATGTACTTTTTCTATCTAAGAGACTACCGGCATAATCCGCATCAGAATATCCAATAATGCTAAAAGATGAATCTCTAGGATACCATAATCTTAAATGTAATGTGCCATGTAAATATTGTAAAATTCTTTTGATCACATTTAAATGAGACTCTTTAGGACAAGATTGAAATCTAGCACATAAACATATACTATACATGATATCGGGTCTAGAAGCAGTAAGATAAAGAAGTGAGCCAATCATACCTCTATACTTCTTTTCATCTACATTCTTACCCATTTCATCTTTGTCAAGCTTAGTTGATGTGATCATTGGTGTCTTGCTACTCTTGCAATCATCCATTCCAAATTTCTTTAATAACTCTTTGGTGTACTTGGATTGGTTGATGAAAATACCATCTTTGCATTGCTTGATTTGAAGACCAATAAAGAATTTGAGCTCTCCCATCATGCTCATCTCAAATTTCCTAGTTATACACTTAGCAAATTCCTCACAAAAAGTTTCATTAGTAGTACCTAATACAATATCATCAACATAAATTTGAACAATGAGTGTGCCATGCTTGTGCCTTTTTACAAAAAGAGTAATATCAACCTTTCCTTTTTCAAAGTCATTTTTCAATAAAAATGAACTAAAACTTTCATACAAAACTTTAGGATCTTGTTTCAACCCATATATGGCCTTAGTTAATTTAAAAACATGATTTGGAAGTTCGTGATCCTCAAAATCGGGAGGTTGGTCAACATAAACTTCCTCTTCAATAAAGCCATTTAAAAATACACTTTTCACATCCATTTGAAATTTATGTGACATGCATATGCTAATAAAATTCTAAAGGCTTATAATCTTGCCACTAGAGCATAAGTTTCATCATAGTCTATGCCTTCCTCTTGATTGTACTCTTTGGCAACCAATTGTATGATTTTTGGGTTTAGGAACAAATTCCCAAACTTTGTTTCTCTCAAATTGGTTGAGTTCCTCTTGCATAGCAATCACCCAATATTCATCATTTAGAGCCTCATCAATAGTCATTGGCTTAATTTGAGAAACAAATGCAAGATTATTATCTAAAGCTTTAAAATGAGATCTAGTACTTACACCTTTAGAAGTTTCATCAATGATGAGATCTTTGGGGTGATTTTTGGGATAGCTCCATTATTTTAGGAGTCCTTGAGTGTGATCCTCTTGTTATTGAGGTTGAGCTTCTACATCTTGTTGAGTTTCTTCATTCACTACCTCTTCTCTTAAGTTGTCCTCAATTTCAAGAATTTCAAACTCACCTACAAAATCATCAAGAACACTACATTTCCCAAGATCAAGCTTACTAGATTCATCAGAAACAACATTCATAGAGTCTTCAACAACTAAAGATTTTTTATTAAAAACTCTATAAGTTTTGCTAGTGGTGGAATAGCCAAGAAAGATACCATCATCCGTTTTAAATGCAAAATTTTCAAGATTATCCTTGGTATTCAATATATAGCACTTGCAACCAAACACTCTAATATATGAAATCTTGGATTTTCTTCCATTCCATAACCCATAAGATGTTTTATTTAAAATTGGTCTTTTAAAAACACGATTTGCAATGTAACAAGAAGTGTTAACGGCTTCCACCCAAAAGTATGTAGGAAGACTATACTCATTGACCATTGTTCTAGCCATCTCCACTAATATTCTATTTTTCCTCTCTACAACACCATTTTGTTGTGGTGTTCTAGGGGATAAAAAATTATGAGAAATACCTAATTCAATGCAAAAGTTTTCAAAAGATTCATTTTCAAATTCCTTTCCATAATCACTTATAATTTTTGAAATCAAATATCATTTTTCATTTTGAACTTTCTTTGCAAAAATTTTAAAAGCATCACTCTTATGAGTTAAGAAACTAACCTAAGTAAATCTAGAGTAATCATCAACAAGTACATATACATAAAGCTTTCCACTCAAACTAGCAACTCTATTAGGTACAAAATAAGTCCATATGAATGAGTTTAAGGGGTCTAGAAGTACTTACCACATTTTTTTAACTTGAAGGATGACTTATATTGTTTCCCTATTTGGCATGGTCCACATGTCTTGTGCTTTGAGAATTTGATCTTTGGAAGTCCATCAACTAGCTCATCCTTGCTTAGGCTATGAATCAACTCCATGCTTTTATGACCAAGCCTTCTATGGCAAAGCCAAGATTCATTACTAATAGACACAAGATATTTGAAATTGTGGTTATCTAAATTGTATAAGTTAATTATATAGGTATTGCCATCTCTTTTTCCTTTAAACATCACTTTGTCATCTACCAAGGTAGTGACTAGACATTCTTTAGAGTCAAAGATGACTCTATTACCTTTGTCACATAATTGACTTACACTTAATAAATTATGCTTTAAACCATCAACTAAATAAACATCTTCAATTAGGGAACAACCTTCCTTACCAATTGATCCAATGCCAATTACCTTAACCTTGGCATTGTTTCCAAATGTGACATTTCCTCCAAGATTTTTCTTCAAAGAGATGAAGAGGCTTGCATTTTCGGTCATATGCCTTGAGCATCTACTATCTACATGCCATTCACTTTCACTTTTGTGGATTTAAGGCATACCTACAAGAAATGTCAATTTATCTTTTCTTAGGTACTCAAACATATTTGGGTCTTTTAGGATTAGTCTTGGAAGGTTCCTCAAACTTTAGTTGACCTTCCTAAGGTAGCAAAATATATTGATATGGCCTTCCTTCATACAATAATGGCATTTTAGCTTTGACTTGTAATTTTTTTATGCTTTGCCATTTTGTTGTGAAATTTTGGCCCATTTGAAACTTTCTTATGATGCACATAAGAGCATGAATGATATTGTGATTGTGGGAGATTTTGATCATACTTCTTATATTTGAATGCCTGATTGACTCTTTGAGACTTGGCTTTTAAGTCATGTGAACCTTTCACAATCCTCTTAGAATTTGAAGGTTTTGTGTGTGCATTTACCTCCTTATGAATAACCTCTATGCTAGAATTTTGAGGTGTAGAGGCTTTAACAAATAAGGGAGATGATAATGTTGAAGTTGATGAATTATTGAAGTGAAGACAATATTTAACAAGGGGTGGCCTTTGAGATACTATGAGTGTATCCAAAGCTCCCTTCCTTTTATGAAATTTTGAGATGGAAGTTCTCAATTCCTTAACTTTTGATTTTAAAGAATTATTTTCCTTATATAAGGATTCAAGAGAGGAAGTTTTAGAAGATACTTCATCCAATGAACTTTTTAATATTGCATTAGATGTTTTTAAATTCAAAACAAGTTTTCCTAAGTTTTTAAAATCTTCCTCAAGTTTTGAATACTTTTCCTTATAAAATTTCATTTTTGAAAAATATTTTTTACATTTTAAAACCATGGCTTCTAAAATTTCATCATTATCTACATCATCATCACTATAATTATTTAAATCATCACAAGAATGAGATGTAGAGCATACCTCATTAAGAGAGTCCTCTAAGGCTATGAAGCAAAGATTAGCAACCTCTTCCTCCTATTCATCATTGGAAGAGTCCTCATCCTATGTAGCCTTGAACCTCTTCTTTTTCTCCTTGTCCCACTTCTTCTTCTTCTTGAGTTTGGGACATTCTAGTTTGATGTGGCTTTGCTTCCCATATTCATAGCAAGTCACCTCACTCTTATTTTCCTTGTTGGAATTGGCATTAGAAGTAGAATTGGAAGGAGACTTTCTAAAGGATCTCTTCTTTTTGCTTTTGATGATCTCCTTCACACTTCTTGAAAGCATTGCCAATTCATCATCTTCTTCTTCACTCTCATCCAAGTCACTTTGTCTTTCTTCATCATGTTGATCTTTGGAGCATTTGAGAGTAAGAGCATTTTTCTTCTCAACTTGAACTTTTTCATTTTCCAAAGTAATCTCATGAGTGAAAAGCTTCCCAATAAGGACATCCATTGGAAGCCTATCAAAACCATGAGCTTCTTCAATGGATGACACTTTGGATTCAAAGTTCTTCTTTGGAAGTGCTCTAAGAATTTTGTCGTTGATGTCTTCCAAAGAATAACTTTTTCCAAACTTCTTCAAGCTTGTGACTATGCCAAGGAATCGATTGGTCATATCGGTCACATTCTCATTTGGCTTGATCTTGAAGAGTTCATACTCATGAACAAGCATTTGGATCTTCTTGGATTTGACTTGTTTGGAGCCTTCATGATAGTTCTCCAAAGTGTTCCAAATGCTATGAGCACTTGTACATTGTTTAACTCTTCCACATTCTTCTCTAGAAAGAGCATTAAGAAGAATTGTCATGGCTCTTTTATTTTTTCCATTAACTCTTCTTTCAGCATCCACCCATTCCTTTCTTGGAATCAACTCTTCAATACCATCAACCACCTTTGATGGAGGTTTCCATTCTTCAAGTATGCTATCCTATAGATCCACAAGATCACTATCAAGATAAACTTCCATTATATGCTTCCAATAGGTATAATCGGTGCCATCAAAGAGATTTTTGAGGTGATTGATCCCTTTGTTGGCCATTTAGATCTTTTCTCATGCAATTAAGCTTGTAGAAATAAGACTCACGCTCTGATACCACTTGTTGCCCAATAAGAACTAAGAAGGAGGTTGAATTGGTGGGTAATTAAAAAATTTGATGGAGTAAGAATGAAAGAAATAGAAAGAACATAAGAAATTTATAGTGGTTCGGAATATAACCAATCCTACATCTACTCCCCAATCACCAATTAGGTATTTCACTATCAATGGAGTTTTAACAAGTTCACTCCCAACTTACTGTTTTAGCTCACACTAAACTTTACAAGTGTTTTCAATAGGCTTACACTCAAAACCTCACAAGTGTTTTTCACTAAGGCTAACACTCAAACCTAACAAGAGTTTTAGAAGGATCACTCCCCTAACCTAGATAGTGTTTAATGGCTAACACTAAACCCTTGAGCAATTAATGCTCTTACAACTAACACACAAGGTGTTAAAAGAAAATTGAAAGTTTGAGAATTGAATTTGCAAGAGTTTGGTTGTTAAATGAGTAGTTGAATGTTTCATCAAGTCTATTGATGGGGTATTTATAGCTTCCCTCGATCAAAAGAGTTGTTATAAATGGCTTCAACAAAATCAAACTCCAACAGCTACAAAATCTGCATTAAATGCCCTGTTAGACAAGAATCTCGGTTGCTATTCACTTATTGCGGTCGCTATTGATATGTTGCGATCGCTACTGGCATTTTGCAAGCACAATATTAATATGAGTCCAACGGCTAGTGCCATGTGGTGAAATTTCGTTTGTTACTGATGTTACCATTGCGACCCTTTTGAGACTTATAAATATTGCGGTCGCAACACCCTTGTCGCGGTCACTATTATCCTTTCGTGGGAGGCGATCGTGAAGCCAATAGCTGAGTTACGGTCGTAATAGACATGTAGCGGTCACGATTTTGATATTGCGGGCACTACTGCCTTGTTGCGGGCGCAAATTACAAGTCAGGCAGAATACTTAGAGATTTTTCTAAGTTCTTCATTCTCAAGCTTGTCTAAGGCATCTAATATGTAAAAACACACTTTGATTAAATGTTAGAATAATTCAATTTGATTTGTCAAGATCAAAATAGAGATTGACTAATTTGAAAACTCAACTTAGGTTAACATAAAGGTTATGAAGCCTTTTACTAAAGTGACAGAATGCCATTTCCAAGAAGTGGCAAGGATTGCATTTTAGGCAAGTTTATAAGGAGATTTTGGTGGAGACTTCCCTTGTAATATATCCATTGATGATGCAAGATGCTGCTTGAAGCATGATGGTTGTGCTTGGATGAGAGAGAGAGAGAGAGAGAGAGAGAGAGAGAGAGGGAGAGGAATACGAGGTGTAAGGTGGCCTATCTTGAGAGGCTCTAGGCTTATCTGCTGTGAGTGGTTGGACTGGATTGCTTAGTTGTTATAAGGCTTACTTCTTGGATTGTCTAGTTCTGTCTTGGGCCTGCTTATTTAAGGTCTATTAGAAGTGAGCCATTTTTAGTCTTGATCAGTTGGCCTCGCTACTCCACTATCGTGAGTGACTTGAGCGAATGACAGTAGGAGTATAGTTCTTCTATGTGCAAGTTGGCTTGGTCATTGAAGCATTGATTCTTCTGTCTTGGAGCTTGTGTGGGTTGACTCATGTGGAACGTGTTGAAGTCCTTGATTCTTGTAGCAAACTTCTTGAGAAACTACTGAAGTTTTCCTTTAGTCTTTGGTGTAGTTATGAGGATCATTAAAAGGTGCAATGTATGTGAAAAGTATATGAAAACAGAACGGATAGGCTTAGAGTTTTAATGAAACATTATTTAAGGCTTATATATAACTAGAGCAAACTATAGTTAAATGTCTATTGCTCCTTCAAACTCTAAACCTGGCTCAATTTCTCTGTTTGTTTGTGAGTTTTCTCCACATACACAACTTTGTGTTAGCCTTTTTGTGTTTTTTATTCTTGTACTCTTTTTTATGATCACGAAAAATATGAATACGACCCTTTCTGAGTTTAGGAGAAGTTATTCCTAAGACAAAAGTATAGGGTTTATGAGAGTCATTATTGCATGCAAGGTCTTGTCTGGGTATCGGTTGATGGCTCCTTACCCTCTAGTGTTGAAGGCTTCTAGATCTGCAGGATCTTATTTGTGTTGTTGGTGGCTTACATCAACAAGATCGATTTTTTCTTCCCATATAATTTCTTCTAAATTGAGGGCTCTCCAAGGTATTTATTCCCATAATATATAGATCCTTTATTGGAGAGTGATGGTTTGTAAAAAGAAATGACAGAGCTCTATGTCACTTGCCTTGTGGTTATAACTAGAAATTATTGTGTTTGCCTTTGGTTCATCTCTTAGTCACGTAGAAGTATGATTATGTGTTGTAGTCTCTATCTGTAGACTTATAATTTGATTAAATCAGTGTAATTTGAACAACTTTTAATGAAATTTATGTCATTTCAGTCTTGTACAAGTGATCTTTTATTTTCTATACTTTGCTTTGCTTCTCTATGTATATATGTTGTTGACTTGTATAGATTGTCCTTTGGATGAGCATGATTTGTGTTTGACTATCATTTTATCTGAATGTGTGATTGGAAGGGCTTATGGTCTCTTGTTTTGATGAGTTGGAGGCTTCGACCTTCACTAGATCCATACTTGGCTACCTGCCAAATGATTTGAGTCATTGTGGCATCACTGATACAGTGTATTTTGGAAGTAAGGATTGAATCATTAGACTTGCGCCCCTGATAGCTTCATTGGTTGTGGCCATGTTATTGATAGGGCAGTCTTCTTGAGGTAGGATTTGGTCTCTGTGATGAGTGGCCTCAGGGATTGAAACCCCCCAGGAAAAACCCCATCAATAACAAAATTAAAGCATATAAATACAAAAATAAGGTAATACGACCCTCAAGCTATAAGGAGCTCAGAACCAAACTTGATGGTGTTCGAAACCCTAGGAACGAATTTCAAATCAAGAAGAACGAAGCTTGACTTGATTCAAACCTATTGAAAGGAACCAAAGCTATAAAGTTGAATGCCACAAGTTGCCTTGATAAGTTCATATTTGAGTTCTTAACAAAGAACAAGAAGAATTCCTCACAAGTGAAAGAAAAACTCTTAAAAATTTATTTCATTCATAATCTGCCTCCTTTCTACATAACTATAGTTTTTATATGGAAACTTAAAGGAAAAACCCTAAATTGAATAAAAACAAACTCTAATCTAAAAAACTAACCCTTGGCCGAAATTACAACCCAAATAGGCCCAAATATTTTAAGCCCATTACATATGCAATTCACCCCATTTTAATTTATAATTAAAAAAATTCAGAAAATAAAGATAACCCTTTAATACATCTTAATATGCAAATTGGGCCTCTTCCAAAACAAGTCCAGCCCATTGATCTTATTTCATGGATTCCAATTTGAAGGCTTGTTCCTCCTCTTGCACATAAAGATAAGTGATTATCTTTGGTGTAGCCTTGGAAACCTCTAGAACAACTTCTTTGTCTTGCACCTCTATGATTAAACCCTGTAAGGCCTCCTTCATCCTTTTCGTTGTTGCTCTAGTCATTGGACCACCAATTCCTTGCAAAGGATCTTTAGGAATCAATCCTTGTTGTACATGGTCAGTACCTTAATCTCTATCATTCCCTCCCTCCTTAAAAGGATTCGTCCTCAAATCACCTACATCAAACAAAGATAAATCAGAAACATTAAAGGTGGCACTAACATTACCATAGTTACTTGGCAAATCCAGCTTGTAAGCATTATCATTAATCCTCTCCAAGACTTGAAAGGGACCATCTCCTTTAGGCTGTAATTTGGATTTTCTTTATGTGGGAAACCATTCCTTCCTCAAGTGCAGCCACACCCAATCGCTAGGTTCAAAAACAACCTTCACTCGCCCTTTGTTAGCTTGCTTTGCATATTGTTCATTCTTTCTTTCAATATTTGCTCACACCTTGGCATGCAAATTCTTCACAAATTCTGCCTTTTGCTTACCATCAAGATCAACATACTCATTAGTAGGCAAAGGTAATATATCCAATGGAGTTAAAGGATTAAAACCATAAACAACCTTGAAAGGTGAAAATGAAGAAGTATTATGGACAGACCTATTGTATGCAAACTCAATATGTGGCAAGCATTTTTCCCATTATTTTAAGTTCTTTTGTATAATTGCACGCAATAAGGTAGTGAGTGTTCTATTAACTACTTCAGTTTGTCCATCCGTTTGAGGATGTGCAATAGTAGAAAACAAGAGTTTAGTTCCCAATTTATTCCATAAAGTATGCCAAAAGTGACTTAGGAACTTAACATCTCTATCACTAACAATTGTTCTAGGCAAACCATGCAAACGAACCACTTCCTTAAAGAACAAATCAGCAATATGTGTTGCATCATTGATTTTAGAACATGCAATAAAATGAGCCATTTTGCTAAATCTATCAACAACAATAAAGATATTGTCCTTACCACTTTGAGACCTTAGTAACCACTCATACAATCCATATTTAGTTTTAAAAGCTGTCTTCCATTCATCACCCTCTTTCATTCGAATTTGATAATAGCCATTCTTTAAATCAATTTTAGAAAATAAGCAAGAGCCATATAACTCATCAAGCATATCATCTAATCTAGGAATTGGATGTCTATACTTTACCGTTATCTTGTTAATACCTTGACAATCCACACACATTCTCCATGTTCCATCTTTCTTTGGGACTAGAATGACAGGAACAGAACATGAACTAAGGCTCTCCCTCACAAAACCCTTTTGTACCAACTCATCCACTTACCTTTGTATCTCCTTTGTTTCCTTGGGATTAGCTCTATAGGTAGGTCGATTTGGTATGGAAGCACTAGGTATGAATTATATTTGATGTTCAATACCTTTTAAATAAGGTAACCCCTGGGGAATCTCCTCGGTAAACAAGTCCTCAAAGTCCTGCAATAAAGACACAACAACAGTAGGCAAAGAGGGATTAAGGTCATTAGTAGAAAAATACACATCATTGTACATAAGTACAAGTAGTTGTTGCCTTGCCACTAAAACACTCTTAACCTCACTTTTTCCAATAAAGGCACTCATTCTCTTATTTTCTCTCCTTTTTGCACACATTTTTCCCCACTGTTCCTCTCAACCTCACTCCTTTCTTTGGAATTTCTCATTTCGGGATCACTCTCTCTCTTTGTTTTTTCTTGTTCACTCTCTTTCTTTTTCTTTTCCTCTTATTCATAGATCTGTTTTTCTCTCATTTTGCACTCATTTAGTATTCTCATTTGATCTTCATAAGCTTGCAAAGGTGAGAAAGGAGTTAGTACAAAAATTCCGTTATTGAAAGCAAAAGAATAATGATTTTTGTACCCATCATATGTAACCCTCTTATCAAACTGCCATGGTCGGCCAAGCAAGATATGACCAGCATGCATTGGTGCCATATCACATAAAACCTCATCCATATATTTACTAATTGAGAAAGAAACAAAAACTTGCTTGGTTACTTTTATTTCCCCACACTCATTTAGCCACTGCAACTTGTATGGCTTAGGATGCTTTAAAGTCTTCAAACCCAGCTTATCTACTAACAAGGTACTAGCAATATTAGTACAACTCCCATTATAAATAATCATAGTACATACCTTGTCTTTCACTAAGAATCTAGTGTGGAAAATTTGTTCTCGCTGCTCCTCATCACCATTTTCTTTAGGCTATATGCTTAATGCTCTCCTTGCAACCAACAAATTTCCTTGAACGGGTCCTTGAATTTCAACATCAGAGCATTCCTCCAATGGTGGCATCTCATCCTCACTTGAACTAGCACTTTCAATCTCACCATTCCCCAACACCATCATCACTTGTTTATTTGGACATTGAGAAGCAATATGCCCAAATCCTTGGCACCTGAAACACTTAATATCACAAGTTTTAGAAGAAGATTTAATCTCGATTTTACTTTTGGAAATAGCAACCGAATTCTTTGGCTTGGCTTCTTCGTTTGATTTTGTGGCAGCTTTATAGTCTTTCCAATTTGACTTTCATGAAGAACTAGCAGCCGAACCAGATTTAGACCCCTTTGACTTGAGTTGCTTCTCCACTTTAATAGCTTTGTGCAACAGCTCTTCCATTTCCACATAATGTTGCAAATCCACCACATTAGCAATCTCTCTATTTAAACCACCAATAAATCTAGCCATTGTAGCCTCACGGTCCTCCTCAATATTTTCCCTAATCATGGCAATTTCTATCTCCTTGTAATAATCTTCCATGCTCTTGGACCTTTAAACCAGCCCTTGCAATTTTCTGTGCAAATCCATATAGTAATGGCTAGGGATAAATCGCTTGCACATCGCCATTTTCATGTCTGCCCATGTTCGAATGGCCCTCTCTCCATTTCTTTCTCTATTTAGAACCAATTGATCCCACCAAATACTCACATAATTAGTGAACTCCATGGCTGCCAATTTCACTTTCTTTTCTTTAGAATAGTTATGGCAGTCAAACACATGCTCAACCTTTCTTTTCCACTCTAAATACAGCTCTGGATCATTCATTCCTAGGAAGGTAGGTATCTTCATTTTGATACTTCCCATATGACTATCTCTCTTGTTTACAGCCCTCTACTAGAACCTCCATCATCCGACTCATCTTCATCTTCCTCAAACAGTCGCCCTTTAGGAAGTCTTGATTTGCTTGGAGATTGAAAATCATCTAATCTTGCACTTAACAGCTTGATTTGGTCTGCCATAGCCTTCAACAACAAATTCATGTCAGGATCTTGTTATTCACCACTATTAAGACTCATGTTGAATCCTGGAATAAAAGTTAGTACAAAACATATTATGAACCTCACACACTCCCTCATGTGTTTTCACTAAAAAAAAGTTGAGTTCCACTCGTGTTTACACTCTCTTTTGGCTTTTTCTCAAAACTGATCTCACCACTCTCGCCTTTTACCACTCTTTTAATTCTTCTAACAGATCCTTTGTAAAAAGAACTCTATCAATGTTCTTACCAAAAACAACAGGTAGCAAGAACCTATTAGCTTGGTCTTATTTGGAAAAGAAATTTACAGATTCGATTAGGACAATAAAGGAAAGTCTGAATAACAAATTCTAAATAACAAATTTTGAATAACAGATTAACGGAAGAATCAAAACAAGATTATTAGTCCCAATCGATTTTAAGGAAAGTTTGATTAACAATCCAGAACACATTCAAATTAAGATTATTATTCTCAATCGATTAAGAAAAGTTTGAATAACAACCTAGAATATAATCAAAGCAAGATTACTATTCTCAATCGATCAAGGAAAGTCTAAACAACATAAGAAACAACTATAACAATATTGCAAATCTGAATTCCCTTTTTTTTTTAAATTATTATTTTTTATTATTCTGATATAGTTGGGATAGAAATCATAGAAAAATGAACAAAATAATACAAAAGATTGAAACCAACAAGGAAACAGAATACAATCGAATCGAAAATTTACCAAAAAATGCATTTTTCAAGGCCTAAATGATGTAATTTGGTCGAAAACAGCGGACGTCATGAACAAAACTGGTGAGTTTTGATCGTTGGCCCGTTCCCTTTGAATTATGTACTTTCAATTTCAAAAGTACATTCTTTAGTTGGCCTGTTCCCTTTGAATTATGTACTTTTGTTCCCTTTGATCGTTGGCCCGTTCCCTTTGAATTATGTACTTTCGTTCCCTTTGATCGTTGGCCCGTTCCCTTTGAATTATGTACTTTCGATTTCAAAATTCACAACTTTTCTGATTTCGGACTAGTAGAAATCATGAAAACATAATTTTTTTTTTATTTCGTATGGATTAACACAACAAGGATAATGGATTATAAGACTGAATTAATCAATATAACATGAAGCTAAAAGAAACGAACATAAACGAAAAAATCACAAAAACAAGAAAAGAAAACACGAATACAAAATAATCGAAAGATACGCAGACCTAATTTGACGAGCCAAAGCTCTGATGTCAAATAATAAGACCCTCAAGCTATAAGGAGCTCAGAACCGAATTTGATGGTGCTCAAAACCCTAGAAACGAATTTCAAATCAAGAAGAACGAAGCTTGACCCGATTCAAACCTATTGAAAGGAACCAAAGCTATAAAGTTGAACGCCACAAATTGCCTTGATAAGTTCAAATTTGAGTTCTTAACAAAGAATAAGAATAATTCCTCACAAGTGAAAGAAAACTCTTAAAAATTTAATTCATTCATAATCTGCCTCCTTTCTATATAACTATAGTTTTTATATGGAAACTTAAAGGAAAAACCATAAATTGAATAAAAACAAACCCTAATCTAAAAAACTAACCCTAGGCCTATTACAAACCCAAATAGGCCCAAATATTTTAAGCCCAATACATGTGTAATTCGCCCCATCTTAATTTATAATTAAAATAATTCATAAAATAAAGATAACCCTTTAATACATCTTAATATGCGAATTGGGCCTCTTCCAAAACAAGTCCAGTCCATTGATCCTATTTCATGGATTCTAATTTGAAGGTTTGTTCCTCCTCTTGCATATAAAGATAAGTGATTATCTTTGGTGTAGCTTTGGAAACCTCTAAAACAGCTTCTTTATCTTGCGCCTCAATGATTAAACCTTGTAAGGCATCCTTCATCCTTTTCGTCTTTGCTCTAGTCATTGAACCACCAATTCTTTACAAAGGATCTTTATGAATCAACTCTTGTTGTACACGGTCAGTACTTTGATCTCTATCATAAGGTATCCCAATAATATGAAGTAATGTATACTTGTATAAGTAAAGGAGTCAAGCCAATAGCCACATCTAAAGGAGTGGGGCAAATGTCGCCATTTTGTTGGTTAAATTATGAATATTATGATTAAATCATAAGTTATGTATTTTTTTTAACCTAGTGAATTCTTTGATTTTTTATTTGAATAATTTACTTTTCATTACAATAATACTACTTTTAATAGTACTGTTAAGAAATTAAAATTTAATATTAATAAAAATTAACAACAATAATACATGATGTACAAAACTCTAATAATTATCATATACATTTGATTTGTACTATGGAGATACTGCAAAAATTTAGCTTATTATACTGGATAAAATCTTATTCGATGAAGATACTAATTATTATTCCTTCGTTTCATAATAATTATCGTTTTAGAAATTTTTTTGATTTCAAAATAATTATCGTCTTAAGAGTTCAAAGATGTATTTATTTAATTTTTTCAATTTTAGTCTCCTTTTATTTTTCCACTAAATTATTTATATTAATTGCTTTTATTTCTCCACATAAAAAAAAAATGTGTTTTACAGTCTTTTCTTTTTAAAATTGAGAAAATTTTTAACTTTTTTAATTTGTGTGTCAAAATCTTAAATGATAATTATTATGCAATGGATGGAGTGTTATTATTATTATTATAATATAGGGCAACTAAAAATATGGTCATTAATGCAATCCAATAAGCAGTGACGTATCCCTGGGGCAGGGCAATATTTTTGAAAAATCCCTAGTATATATTATATATTACTAAGAAATTCCAACAAATAATATTGTTTACTCCCGAAAATTCTTATAAAAAAATTATATTGCCCCCTCAAAATAAAAGAAAATCTCATAATTATAAGTTAAATTAATGTAATTCATCATTTAGTGATAACTAAAAAAAATTCAAAAATTAAAGGAAGATGGATGCGATCTTTTATTGGAGAAAGTAAAACCCTTTTGTGAAAATATGGAGAAAATGATACTCTCGATATGAGCGCTTAATATATGGCAAGTTAATATAGTTAATCTCATAATAACAAAAATTCTATTACAATAGAGCAACATTATCAAATTGATATATTTTTGTCATGCCCCGTCCTTGGTACCTCGTCACAATGGCTCAGCAGCGAGCTCACACCTCTTCTAATTGACCGAGATACGACGGTCCTAGGGTATAGGTAGGCTTAAGGCCACTAATCACCTTGTAGAATCCTTGTATGCCCAAGATCTAAACTTATAAATTAAACACATTCGTTCATGCGAAGTTCTATGCGGGCCACATATACAATATAACACAAATAAGATTAATCTTATTTAGAAAATTTCTCTTTTCTTTATTCATATAAACTATTTCGTTACATATTGAAATACTTAAAGTTCTCAAACTTTCCATTACATTTTCATATTCTTCTAATACAGTTCATCGTGAGCTATAAACAATAAAATCTTAACATTCTAATCTATGTTCTATTCAAACTTCGAGTAGCTTCTTCACTCAGTACTAGGGCTCTAGGCCTTTGCTTATAACTTCTCCAAGATCGTTTGCCTGAAAACTTCTAAACTAAATCCTGAAATTCACAGATGTTGTGGTGAGCCGTCAACTCAGTAAAATCATAGGAATGCATGAGGAAACAAGGAAACTGTGAATAAACATTATTGAAGCAATTAAAATGAAGCACAATGCTTTATACATTATAGCATATTAAAAAGGACATGAATCAATTTCATATAATTATATCTTCATATAAAATAATTATTTCATTTCTTTTAAATTGACAGAAACTTGCTTTTGTAAGTCGGGTTTCTTTTAATCCGTCGATGATCTAATAGTAGCCAAACCACTAATCAAAAGTGCTCATCATGTAGCACCATCGTGGTATACGTAATAAACAATCAAAGTCATCATGTGCTCTTCATAACCATCATGGGCTGCTACTAACCAAAGAAACATCTCCGCATGCCTACGAAAATATATCTGACTTAGGTTATAGACCCGATCATTCGAGTCACCAATGCACTTAGTCTAATGAATACCTTTATTAGTTGGGCGTTCTGTCAATTTAACCATTTAACATTTATTTACAAATATATATACATAACGGTAATACTTTTAAAGAAAACTTTTCTTATCATTTTCATTCATAAACTTGCCTCAATGGCTTCGATTACTTAGGATGACTTTGGTCCAAATGACATTTATCGCTTGTAATGAGATTGACTTTGATAACAATGAATTCTGATCACAACAAAAACTATCCAGATTATAACAATATAGCTTTAGTCCGAATGACCTCGCTTACATAGGAGTGGCATCGCTGACTTCGCTTTTCAATAGAGTTTACTATATATATAACTCTTAAGTTACCCACCAAAGGTGAAGGTAACAACAATACTAATGAAAGACACAATCTATAATACCTAATATTACTAGATTTATAGGTGATCATAATTTTTTTTGATATTATTATTTTATTTAAAAATATATTGTAATACCCCGAACATTGTATTTACTTCTAATTGATGAATTGAATGAGTTACAAGTGTTATTGCATAGGTATTGAGAAAGCACGGTTGGTCTTCGACCTTTGGCCTTCGCCATTGGTTTTCGACCTTCGGCCTTCGCCATTAGTCTTCAACCTTCGGCCTTCGCCATTGGTCTTCGACCTTCGGCCTTCGCCATTGGTCTTTGACCTTCGACATTCGCCCTTGGTCTTCGACCTTCGGTCTTTGTCTTTGGTCTTCGACCTTCTCCATAGATGGAGTACAATGATAATATGATATGAATGATTTGCAAATGTTGAATCATGTACAATGGTATATTATATTAATTGGGATTGAGATAATGATTTAAAGACTAGAGTTTCACTAAGTAGTGTTGCAGAGCCGAAGTAGCGACTGCGACAGTGGGCGCGACCCTGGACGCGAATGCTTCTGCCTGATTTTGGTAATTTGTCCTAAAGGAAATAGCGACCGTAATGATCATGTCGCAACCGCAACAGAGGAGTAGCGAACGCGATTATGGGCGCAACACCCACCGCGAACACTACTGCTTGATATTGATGAAAGAATGAACAATCACATGAACAGTATCAATTGCGACCGTTACCCAGTTATAGTGACCGTGACTTATGTCGGGTCAAAATCAAAAATTGGCTCTATAAAAGGAATCGGAAGCCCTAAATTCATTTCTATCTGATTTTTTGAGTTCCTAAACTCTCATTCTCTCAAATTTTCTCTTCATCTATCTTCATTAATGATCAAGGAAGCTCATTTATTGCATAGTTGAGAGGATCTAGGATAAAGATATCTATTTCCTCTTCTCTTTGTCCAAGCTCCTGTTTGAAGGTAAGTTGGGTTTCTTCCATTTCCTTCAATTCCTTTCTATTGATATGAGTGTATAGTAAGATTGAGATGGGTAATCGTCATTAGCATTGTCATATAAATTAAGATTGATAGATTATTGAATTATTGATATATTTCATATGGGTTTCTATAGATTCTCATATGTTGCCCAAGAAGGACCAAGAAGGGGGGTTGAATTGGTGGATAATTAAAAATTTTAATTGAACAAGAAAGAAAGAAAAGAAAGAACACAAAGATTTATAGTGGTTCGGATTATAACCAATCCTACATCCACTCCCCAACCTCAATTGGGTTTTTCACTATCAATGGAGTTTTACCAAGTTCACTCCCAACTTAGTGTTTAAGCTCACACCAAACTTTACAAGTATTTTTCCAAGGCTCACACTCAATCCCCTCAAGTGTTTTCACTAGGCTCACACTCAAACCCACCAAGTGTTTTCACTAGGCTCACACTTAAACCTCACAAGTGTTTTCACTAGGCTCACACTCAAACCTCACAAGTGTTTTATGGCTAACACTCAACCCTCTTTGAGCAATGAATGCTCTTACAACAAACACATAAAGTGTTTAAAGAAATTTGAAAGCTTTGAGAAATAAATTTGCAAGAGTTTTGTTGTTGCAAAAATTAAATTAAATTCTCTCTCCAACTCATTTTGATGGGGTATTTATAGTCATCACCCATCAAAAGAGCCGTTACATATAAAT